>CANYCX012527971.1:0-12110 GCA_948193385.1 Breynia disticha f. nivosa | reverse complement strand
TGAGCTATGTTGTGTGCTCTGTTGTGTGCTATGTTATATGTTGAGCTGAGATAAATGCTGAGCTGTGTGCGGATTGAATGTCATTCAATGCTGTGTGCTATTACGAATGATATTCATATTGATTACATTCATACATTTACATATCTGTATGACACGAGCCTGTGTGGCAAAAGATGAAAGGATACTGTGCGTATCCTGGACTGCTGTGTGCGATAGTCCATATTTACGAGCTTTGCTCAGAGCTGTGTACTCAGACTATATGCCTTACCTCTACTGTGTGCGATAGAAGAAAATTCCACTGCTGTGTGCGATGGTGGATAATACCTGGGTCATTCTGTGTGAAATTGCATTTCATTGCACTTCATACATTATATTCATATATGTATGATTGAGAATTGTTATTGTTGAACTTGTGTGGTTCATATTCTGCTGTGTGCGATATTGAATGAAAGATATTGATCTCTGTATGAGATAAAGATGATGGTATGCTGTGTGCTTTTGATTATTGCTCTGTATGAGTTTCTTCTTATCGTTACCTGCATGGTTCGATATTACGTATGATTGATCTGTGTGATCGTATTGATGCTGTGTGCTACATTGCGATAGTTGTATGCTATATTATGAGATGTGTTGTGTGCTAAAAGAAAATAACTATATGAGAAACGAGTAGGGAATAGCCTATAAAACAATTGAATTAAGATAAAGAATGTTGTGTGTTAATTATCTTAAACAAAATATGAATAGGCTTTTCCGAGAATAGTACGTCCTCGTACTAATCGGCACGTCATTGTGTTGAATACTGAAGTTGAATATGAATCAACTTGGATGTTAATATAGTAATTGGATATTGGGGATGAAGGTATGAACACGTCATCGTGTTCATCAGCACGCATGTGCTAACTGGACCCCTGAACTTCATTTAAACTTAAATTGGGTTTACACTTACCGAGTATATCTTTATACTCACCTTTTTTGTTTGTTTTAAATGATTGTGCAGGTTTAGTAGGATATGCCGCGATGAGGATTCGAGCACGTACTTCACAAACATGAATTGTTCTGGAAAAGATGTTTAAAGAAATGTATTTTATTTTTACATTTTATATTGTATTGTTTAATAACTCTTTTTTATATCTATGCTTGTATCAGAAATGTTTGAAAATGTTTAGAAATAAATTTTACATTTTTGAGATTTGAAGTTAAAATCGGAGGTGATTTTTAATATTTAGAAAATAATGATTTTAATTTTGAGTCTCACATTATATATAACATAATATTCTATTTTTGATTACTGTATTTTAAAATATCAAATGATTTAACTTATGTTATATACTTTCTCCGTCTCATTTTCAAATTTTTGTGCAACTAGACTGTACCCCGACCCAAACTTGCAGCAGCATGCATCCAGCCTGCCCAAACCAAGGTCTGACTCGATCAGATCAAGACGCAATGCGACTAGACGACACAACGACTCAAATTTGCAGCAATGCGAATTTGACCTACCCGCCCAAGGCTTGACTTGGAAATCTCTAGAACGTGTTGGAACGTCACAAAGTAATCAACCAAAGCTTCTCTAGAATTTTCCAAGGCTAACCAAGTTTAGCAAGTGTTCTGGAATGCTCCAGAAATGCCCAAGACATGACTAGAACAAGTAGTCATGCTCCAAAATGTTTTAGAATTTTCCACAAGGATTCATCTTTTCCCACTCTGTACATAAATATAAGAACTTATTTAGACATTTGTATAGATTTATCTAAACGCTTTAATTTTATCCACACATTGAAGAGGTAAAAATTTTGTATATAACACTCTTGTCTTATTTGTACATAACATGTAAGAGCTTATAAGAGTGCTTTCCACATTCTACAATCTTCATTGCTTTCAAGCACTCTCTTACACACTCCAACTTCTTTTTTGTCTGCTCGAACCAAATTGCTTTCGCATCATTGTGTTGTCATAAGCACAACACTCATTGAGGCTTACTTAGTTTTATCTATGCATCGAGACAGACTAAGTGTCGCACGACTTAGCTTACTTGATCACCAACCACGTGATAGGTGGCATGTCCCAAAGCTAATTAAGCATGTAGCAATTAGTTCTATTCTATTAAAACATTTCAAAATATTCTCATTCAATTGGTTCTTGATTTGTTGCTACAGTTTAGGAGGTAATATCATTCTTCTTTATTTCATAGGTTGATGTCCCTAGTCGAAGGTATTCTCGTTTGATATCCATGTCTCCATTGGCTCTAATCATCTTAAAACTTTTAGTCTCTTGTGGTTGAGTTCCTCACACTAAAGCCTTATTGCCTAAATTCTTTTTCTTTCATTTGCATCACCAACCTCTTTACCAGAGTTTGTAAATTTTTTTGTTTGGGCCATTATTTGTGATTCTTGTTCCAATTATTAGATTTCATTCCTTCTTAAAAATGCACAATTCAGATATCTCACACCCCATAGGCACCATTTTTTATGGGTCCAATTACGTGTTTTCGTCTCAAGAAATGCCTTCTTAAAAATGCACAATTCAAATATCTCACACCCCATAGACACCATTTTTTATGGGTACAATTACGTGCTTTCTTCTTAAGAAATGCCTAGCTTCCTCAAATGACATAAATTTTGTGGCTACATATTTTGTGATGTCATTAAACCAATTCAACAACAAGATGAAGAACCTACAAAATTTTATGAACGTTTGAACATTGAAAAAGTAAAAATCATCATAATTTTACCTAGTTTTTGAGTGATGTAATTATAAGCATGCATTCATAAGTTGGAAATACATTACATCACTATTAAGTATAGTGTGTAAGCCAACCAAGGAATGGAATTTTTTTAAGTGAAGTTGTACCCTTCTTGCTTTGATATTATTGTAAAGTTTATATCATGATGTGTAGTTTGATAAGTTGTACAAATAAGTTGCTTTGATTTATGGTGAATCAATAATAGATAAGGAATATTATTTTTTAAGATATCACTTGAGTTTCATATGACGTTGTATCCAAATTACAGTTCCTTGTGAGAATTGTAATTAGTGTTTCTAACATATTTTCATGAGATCAAAGCTAGTAAAAAAGTAGTGATATATTAGGAAAGTAATATAAGAACAAATAACGTTTAGTCAAAGATAAACTAGTCAAAAAATAGTGATATTATAGTTAAAATTCATGTTTTTCAAACTATAGAAAGTTTTAATAAATTAAGAAGTCCCAATATTATTGAAATATGAACTGTTTATATTTTTCTTAATGTTATATTTTTTTACTGAATTTTATGTATTAAATTTATATACATGTAATATAAACAAAATATATACTGTTTGTAAACTCATGTAAGCTAAATGTAAAACTGCAACTAATAAATTAGCATACCTTAATTTATTTTGCATTTTTTGATATATTATAAACTAAATATATATTTATTGTAAGTCAAGTATAGGCAGAATTAGGGATGGAAGTAGGTACCCTATAAGAGGGTACCCGCGGAT
This sequence comes from Breynia disticha f. nivosa, assembly GCA_948193385.1. Classification (NCBI taxonomy): domain Eukaryota; kingdom Viridiplantae; phylum Streptophyta; class Magnoliopsida; order Malpighiales; family Phyllanthaceae; genus Breynia; species Breynia disticha. Next base: position 8,624 of record CANYCX012527971.1, on the reverse strand, counting down.
ATCCGACTCGTTTATCACTATCCGAACCCGGTATAATATTGAAATCAATACCCGTCGCGGGTTCGGGTCGGGTACCCTAAACCCGATCCCGCTTATATAAACGGGTACGGGTACCCGATCTTAATATATCATTAAAATATATTAAATATTATAATTTATAATTAAATATAAAGATTTTATTCATATGTTTATTTTAAATAACTTAAATAATTATAAATATTTATTTTTATTAATGTCCTTTATTTAATAAAATACTTTTTTTATATTTTGTAATTATTCAATAATCTAATCGGGTATTTAAACGGGTACGGGTATCCGCGGGTAATTTTAAATGGGTTTGGGACGGGTACGAGTAATGTATAAACGGGTTCGTGGCGGGTACGGGTAGTAGTTTTACTAAACGTGTTCGGGTTCGGGTAGTACAATTTTCGCGGGTACCTGACCCGTTTACATCCCTAGGCAGAATGTTAAATAATTAGCAATAAACTAAATATATACTGACTGTTAAACTAAACATATCTTAACTGTATACCTTTTTTATTTATTTAAGTTAAACTTTTGTTAAAATATAATTATAATATAAATTGAATATATACCAGATATTATGTTTTTTATATATGTTTTTAACTTGTTTTATAAAATATATTTTCTTTATAATATAAAACAAAAATATGTAAAGAATCTTTTTCAATTGTCACAGTTGAAGTTTTTTATAGTTTGTATGTGAGGTGATTGCAATAGTATGTTTTGGATGAATGTATTATAGGGTTAGTCACGTTCGGAATGCAAAAGTAAAGTTCGTTGTGCAAAATTTTTATTTTTAATGAAATATGCAAATAAAAAAGTTAATGTAGAAATATTTTTCATTGACCCTTATTTAATTGACAGTCGGCCATGACCACATGTCTTTTTACGACATTGCCCATGTTGTCGCTCGTCATGCCCGTGCTGTGAAGACCTGTGCGCTAAAGCGTAAATTCTGGACAATTCAACTTCATGTCTTGTCGTTTCTCATTGCAAAACTGTATTAATAATGTATAAAAATAGTTTTAAGTCTCTAAAAACATGAGATGCAAAAACTATACATAAAACATCAAAAATGATGAATGCAGATGTAAAATGCTATAAAATGTACAAAAAAACATATCCAAAATATAACTCATCATGGATATACTCTCAACGAGGTAATGAGCTCAAGTAAAAAAGATTTTGAGGTTAAAATTTTTATCTGTTTTATTTATCATTTAATTATTTATTAATTATATCATTATATATGTGTTACATATTTTATTTCAAAGACTTTGGAAAAAAAATTTCTTTATTTAATGAGAATATACTCTTCAACAATAATTCTTAATAGTAACTCGTTTAATAAAAAATATATTATGAATGAGTAAAGAATGACATCCAAATTATTTTATTATAATTATGTATAGTCAAACCATTCGTTTATCTTTATTTTTTTTAATAAGATAAAGAGTATTATAAGAATAATGTTGACAAAAATTGAAAATTTGAGACTAGTTAAGTTAAAAATTACTTATGTTTCATTTGTTTGACGAAAAAAAATTTTGTTTAGAAAGTATTTTTTATATTTTTAAATTTTACTTTCTAAAATAATATTTTTTGATAATTTATATTCAAATATTTAAAAATATAATAAAAATATAATTTTATATTTTAAATATTTTTTAAAATAAATTAAGAAAATTTATTTTTTATTAATTTTTAAATTATAATTTTATTAAATTATTTTTTGTTAATAACAAATATTGAGAAATTAATTTTTTTAAAAAAAAATAAATTATTTCAAACAAACAGAGTTTAAATAATAAAATATATTTAGGTTGGAGTGTACGTTTTCAGAAACACTTAGAGAGTACTCTTAAGTCTTAATCATTGGATTTGCTGTAATTACCCTGGATCAGCAGTGACCGCATGTTGTTGAGGTCAGCCTCTTCCCTTCAATATTTTGATAAATAAATCTTTATTAAAAAAAATATCATTAATTTAATAAAATAATAAACAATATGTGTAAAAATTAATATTTTAAAACCGAACAGGCACAATCGGTCGGCTTGAATTAAATCCGTCTGAATTTGCATTAAAATCAATATATACCAAAAATTCAACAAGAGTTTATTTTTTTTGCTTAATTAGTTTATAAGAATATCTAATTATTAAATTGTTTTTAATAAATATTTTATTTTAAATTATAATATTTAATAATTATTTTTTATATAATTATGATTTATATTGGATCGACTTCTCACTGGTTCATTGGCTAAACTTAGTTTTAAAATATGATAAAAATAGAAATTTACTAATATATTAAAATGATAAATAAATATAAAAATATTACCAAATAAAAATAGATAGAGAAATTACTATTTATTCACAAGATTTGCTTTAAAAAAAAAAAGCAATACTCACTCTGATAATGCCACTTAGGAAATACACTAAACTCCAACAACCGCTCACTTCATCTTCTTCCCTAACACTTCCCTTTCCAGTTTACTTTCTCTCTACTCCCATACCTTCTCTCTCTCTCCCTCCCTCTTCCTTCATTAATTCTCTTCCTTGGGAACTTCCGTCTCCTTTATTCTCATCAAACCCAACTACTTGTTTCATTCCCTCCACAAAACCTTCCTCCCTTTTTCATTTATTGCTTCCTCCTATGGATTCCAACCATACTAATAGTATTATCTTGGGATACCCAGTACGCTAACACCTGCTTTTTCTTCGAGAAATTCAACCTCTTGTAACTATCAGAAAATCCTTCCTTCTTTACATTCAATATATCCTTCTCCCTGCAGTTCTGGACGACAGGGATTGTCCAGCAATATATCTTTTTTAACTCCTCATTCACGTTCTTTGTGTTCTTATAAGCTACAAGACAAAGTAAACGTTTGAGGACTGCAACAAACTCTCTTAGTAGTCACGAGATATTCATTTTTACAGGTAAATTCTTCAGCTTTTTGCTACCAAATTTTGCTCTATTTGTTCATTTTCTGCTACCTTCCAACATTTTCATCTGATGGTTTTTTTAACGAACGGAATTTCAAGCTTGCAAATCAGAAGTCAGAAGAAAAAAGATTAGCTTCAAGTCGTTTGTTGTCTTTACTTTCAGGTAACTACCTGGCTTCATATTCCTCGTCCTTTATTTTTTGTCGTTTTGATGGTGGCAGCATTTATATATATGCATATATAGCACCAGTGGAAGAAGAAACACAGAATGTTGGGTTAGGTTCTAATAAGATCAGATTGTCTTACAATATTCCAACTTCTAAAGCTATTATATATATATATCTTAACTATCTTATGGTCAGTTCATTACTACAGTTGATTTCCAACTACTATGAAGTGGGTCCTGTTAGAAAAATCATTAGTTTTGATTACTGTCCTTACTTTGCTTCTCAAACAAAATATACCCATAAACATATTTTATAATTAGACTAATGAGTGACTTTAAAGTATACTCTCTTTCTTCTTTGCTATAATAATAATCCACAGCTAAACACAAAAAAATTGACATTCCAATGTCACCCTATAGTCTCTTCTTCTAGACTTTCTCTCTCATATCTTTTTGCCATGTCCAAATCTTTGGTGATTAATTTAGTGCTATTTTGGTGAATGATGAGAAATATAATAGTATTATAGTAATGGTCTGTGGATGTTTTCTGTTCAGCTGTTTCCAGGATGGCTTGTAATGGACAATAATTGAAGTTGAGGCCATTCAGTCCGCATCATTCTTGTTCCTTACTGAGAATCTGAATTCACCTTCCTGCCCTTTTATTTTCTTACAATGGATAAGCTCATTCTTGTGCTGTCCTTGCATTTTCTTTCAATTTTCCCGCCATGTTTGTCCGGGAATGTTGAGACAGAAGCTTTGCTTCAGTTTAAAAGCAAGCTAAGAGACCCTTTGAATGTTTTGGAATCTTGGAATGACACTGAATCTCCATGTGGGTTCACTGGAATTACTTGTGATCAGTTCACAGGAAAGGTCACTGAGATCAGGCTTGATAACAAGTCTATTTCTGGTTCAATATCTCCAGATATTTGTGCACTTGAGAGCCTGACTACTCTTTGGTTGCCCAGTAATTCTATTTCAGGGAAGCTTCCTTATGAACTTATTAATTGCAGCAACCTCAGAGTACTAAATCTGACCCACAATGAAATGTTTAGTGTCATTCCTGATCTTTCATCACTGAGAAGCTTGGAGACTCTTGAGTTGTCATTTAATTTCTTCTCCGGAAGATTTCCAGAATGGGTTGGAAACTTGACGGGACTTCGTTATCTTGGTTTGGGTCCAAATGACTTTGAAGAGGGTGAGATTCCGGAAACACTAGGAAGTTTGAAGAACTTGACTTGGCTGTTTCTTGCACATTGTCACTTGAAAGGAGAGATTCCGGAATTCATATTTCAATTGAAGGAGTTGGGAACCATTGATTTGTCAAGGAACATGTTCTCTGGGCAGTTTCCTAAAGCCCTTGCCACATTACCCAAGTTGTTTAAGATTGAGTTGTACGTGAACAATTTGACAGGGGAGCTACCCGTTGAGCTTGCTAATCTCACTCTGTTGGAGGAAATTGATATATCTTCGAATCAGATGCACGGCGAGATTCCTGAGGCCATTGGAGAAATGAAGACTTTAACAGTTTTTCAGCTTTATGGCAACAACTTTCATGGAAATATCCCAGCTGGTTTCGGAGAGATGCAGCATCTGAAAGGATTCTCAATCTATAAAAACAACTTCTCAGGAGAATTTCCTGAAAATTTTGGCAAATTCTCACCCCTGGAGTCTTTTGACGTATCAGAAAATCAATTTTCTGGTAGCTTACCAAGATTCCTGTGCGAAAGACGAAAGTTGCTGTACTTGCTCACTCTTGGAAACAGATTTTCTGGGGAGTTTCCAGACTCATATGCCGATTGTAAATCACTAATAAGACTCAGGGTCAATGAGAACAAGTTGTCTGGAAAGATACCAGATGGAGTCTGGGCTTTGCCGTTTGCTGTTGTTATTGATTTTAGCGACAATGAATTCTCTGGTGGTATATCGCCAAACATTTTGCAATCTAACAGCTTGAATCAATTGATGTTGTACAACAACAGGTTTTCGGGTCAGCTTCCGAATGAACTTGGAGAACTGAGGTATTTGGAAAGGCTCTATTTGAATAACAACAGCTTTTCAGGTGAGATACCACCAGAAATTGGTTCTCTAAAGCATTTGTCATTATTACATTTGGAAGAGAATTCATTAACAGGAGAGATACCATCGGAACTAGGTGGTTGTGTTAGATTGGTCGACTTGAATCTTGCTGTCAATTCCTTGACTGGCCATATCCCTCAAGCTCTTTCATCTATGAGCTCGTTGAACTCTCTGAATCTTTCTCGAAATAAACTTGATGGAATGATTCCAGTCGATTTGGGGAAGTTGATGTTAAGTTCCATTGATTTGTCAGAAAACAAGTTGTCAGGAAGGATCCCTTCTGCTCTCTTAACTATTGGTGGTGAAAAAGCTTTTGCTGGCAACAAGGAGTTCTGTGTTGATCAAAATTCCCAATACATTTTGAAGTCTAACATGAGCATTTGTACAGGAAAAGATCCCAAGGAGAACAAGTTTGGAGACAAATTGGTTTGGCTCTCTATTATAGCGTCTACTTTGGTCATCGTTTTAGCAGGGCTACTATTTTATAGCTACAAAAACTTGAAGCATAACAAAGCTGTCATGGATGATGTCAAAGGAGATCCAAAGTGGAAGTTTTCATGTTTCCATAAACTCGATGTTGATGCAGATGAAATCTGCAATTTGGAAGAAACCAAGTTAATTGGAAGCGGCGGAACAGGAAAGGTTTATCGCTTAGATCTGAAGAAAAACCGGGGTACCGTCGCTGTGAAGAAAGTGAAGGAAGAAGATGGCCTGAAAGTCCTAACAGCAGAAATGGAGATTCTGGGGAAAATCAGGCACAGAAACATTCTGAAACTGTATGCTTGTTTGCTCAAAGGTGGATCCAGCTATTTGGTGTTCGAGTACATGGAAAATGGGAATTTGTTTGAAGCTCTTCATAGACTGATTAAAGGCGATGAACCTGAACTTGACTGGTATAAGAGGTATAAAATTGCCCTGGGATCTGCAAAAGGCATCGCATATCTTCATCATGATTGTTTGCCAGCAATTATTCACAGAGATATAAAATCGAGCAACATTTTGTTGGACGAGAATTATGAGGCAAAAATTGCCGATTTTGGGATCGCTAAGGTTGCCGAATTGTCTTCAAACGCGTTTTATAATAGCGGTCTTGCTGGTACCCATGGATATATTGCTCCGGGTAAGCTCATCTGATTTTATCTCTGACATAAATATAGTTTTCACCATTTTTTCTCTTACATAAAATATCTGCAGTTTAGTCAAGAGGTTCAGAAATGTATCTTCTTCATATGTGGAAATTTGTGAATGTTTCATTATATGAATCTGCTGAATAATCTGTGCAATATCATTCTGTTTGCAGAGATGGCATATACTGCAAAAGTAACCGAAAAGAGCGATGTCTACAGCTTCGGCGTCGTCTTGCTAGAACTGGTAACAGGGAAAAAACCAATTGAAGAAGAGTATGGAGAAGGGAAAGACATTGTTTACTGGGTTTCAACCCATCTTATCGACCGCGAAAGTATCCGCGAGGTTCTTGACAAAAGCATTGCAGCAGAGAATATCCAAGAGGAGATGATTAAAGTGTTGAAGATTGGTATGGTTTGCACCACCAAGCTTCCTAACTTGCGTCCGAATATGAAAGAAGTGGTGAAAATTCTTGTTGATGCTGAGCCTTGTGTTTGTAGTTCTCCGGACAGCATTCTTGACAAAGCTGAGAAGCCTTTTTCTCCGGCGAATGTTGTGTGAAGTCTGCCAAGGCATTTGCTCATCTATGAAGTCTTTTGGTGTTAGAAAGTTTTAGACATTTTTATGTTTGCATTAGGGTGAATTCATTTGGAAATATAGTAGGGGGCTTGTTCGTAGAATCTGAATCCTTTAAATGAAATCTCTGGATATGTTGAAGATGATTTTTGTTAATATTATCTCTTGTATTCGGGAGTACTGAGTAATGCATCTTGTGCATTAGAGTTCTGGCTCTTGCGTTCATCTTAGCCTTTGTTTCATAAGAAATGGTAGTAAAAGAAAGGAAAAGAAATACAATTTTAATGTTTTCATTCTTTTAAAAAGCATTTGAAGGCAGGAAAAAAAAAAGAAAAAGAGAGAAATAGGTTGAAATCATTTCCTATCAATTCTCAAAATGATTTCCATTTAAATTGATAGGAAATGCAAGAAAAGAAGACGCTTTCTATTGATTTGACAAAATTATCCTCTTCAATTCACTATTTATCTTATTATTAATGAGGGTACTATAGTAAAAAAAATTATTTCTCTCTCATTATTTCTTTCTTTTTCGTTGTACTTTTGACAAACTAAATAAACAATAGATTAGAAATTAAATTTCTATTTTATTCTTTTTTTTTCTTTTCCTTTGTTTAATTACCAAACAGAAGCTACTGTTTTCATTAAAATTTCTACTTGGCATCTCGTGTCTTGATCTATGCGCTCGAATGTTTCTTCCTGTTGAAACCCATAAATGCCTAATCCTTTCTCTTGGATGCAACAGAACATACCACTTGAATCCCATTTTCAATACTTTGCCAATTTCAACAAATACTTAATAATGCTAACAAAAATTCTTCAATCAAACTAATATCATAATTTCATCAAAAAAACTAATATCATAATTCAACTATATAACTTGATAATTACAGCTCATTAATCAATTATTAAGCTACTTAGTATAAAGTGGTGCTGGGAAAGCACTGAATATTATTATACTGTCAAGGAAGGATACAAAAAAATCAGTTACTTTAGTAGAACCAAACACAGTCTGTATGTAATGAAAAAAATCCAGCTTTACCCAAGGTGATCAATGTGTAATGAAGGGCAGCTTCTGATTCACTTCCGAAGAAAACCAAGTTGTTTGAACGACGGGTGACACAAAATGATGTATGTCCGGTTTGCAATGGAGTTCCTGATGTTGGGAAATTACGCCGATTCTGAGTCAGACTTGCGAGAGGGACAAAATAACACACACAAATTTTACATGGTTCGGCAAACTGGCATACTCCACTGGCTGCTGCAGATATTTCACTAAGGGAGAAAATATACAAAGTATTTACAACACTCAAAACTCACAACCCGATATACCCGAAAGATTTCTCTCAAACTCACTCTCTCAACCTCTGTTTTCTCTCTGAGTTTGTGTGTAGTACATTTACAAATGAAATCTTGCATCTATTTAAAGCAATTTCCGTCCACAATCTGCAAAATGCTTTCACATGCAAAACTATCCTTTTTCAAAGTTTGCAACTTCAAGTTGGCAGTTGCCAACTCCACTTAGTTGCCAACTTTGACTAACAATCTCCCACTTGAAGACTGATTTCAATCTGTCTTCACACCTCGATCAATGCAGCAGCTTTTGTAGTCTTGTTATTCTAACAGACCAACTGAAGTTGAACACAACTTCAGTTTATCGATAGTCACCACCTTTGTCAACATGTCAGCAGGATTTTTGCTTCCTTGGATCTTCTTT
>CANYCX012527765.1:0-10167 GCA_948193385.1 Breynia disticha f. nivosa | reverse complement strand
TATGTCCACGATCTCCACTAAATAAAAGTTATAATTTTTTGTACAGAAAAAATTGTAAAAATCCTCTCACAAAGGTTACAGTTTTTAAATAGAAAAACTATAAAAACACTCTCTCGCACAAAAGACTCAATTCCAAGTTATACCTTACTAGTTAATTAAAATAATAAATATTGATATGAAAAAATATAACTAAAAATAGTAATACTCGCAAAAATTATAATAATTGAAAAAATTAAAATAAATTATGAATAAAATAAATTAAATAATAAGATGATTATATAAATAATATAAATGAAAATATAAGAAAAACAATGTGAAAGAACAAATTACCTTAATTAAGTGAATGAATAAAACAAGATGATAAATAGCAATGTAAGTTAATTAAATTGAAAGGTTGTGTTTATACGTACATGTATCTACTCAGAACGTTGGTCGACAATGTTGACACCGTCATGTCGATGTGTATGCAAATGTATGTGCTCGTCCAAATGGTTGAACATTGGTTGACGAGGTTGACACGATTTTTCCTGAATGTATGATTGCATGGTAAGAACCTCTATGATTGTCAAACCAAGACATTTTACAAGAATGCCTCAAATAAAATGCACATGTGTCTTCCTTACAATCTGTACATGCATATTTTCCAGTAGTTGTCCACCCAGATAGCATAGAATATGCAGAAAAAATAAAAAATTGTCCAAAAAAGAATTGTTCTCATTGTGAAATTCTATGTTCTGTCAATGTCATAAGTCACAACACCATTATTCTACAAGTGCACAAACTCAGCAATCAATGGTTGCAAGCACACATCGATACGTTGCTTTGGACTAGTATGCCCAAGAATCAATACCGTAAGAAACATAACTAGTTCCTTTATGCACATAGACAGAGGAAAATTATAAAGCAGCGTAAGAATAACTGAGCAACAATAATACTGTGCATCAGATGCTCCAAAAGAGTTAAATCCATCAGTACATAAACCTAATCATACATTCCTCAATTCATCTGCAAAACTACTATATTTTTTGTTGAAATGTTTCCATCTTTTACATTCGGACAAATTTCGAACCTCTTCTCCATTTTGTTCATGTTCATGATGCCACCTCATGTGAGATGTTGTAGCATCAGATGTGTACAGACGGTGCAACCATTGTGTTATGGAAAAATAAACAATTTTCCTATGTGCTCTCAACTCCCTTTAACCACGCTTATATCTGGTGTGACTACAAAATATGCACTCTTGCGCTTCTGTAATTTTTTCATAGTATAACATGCAACGATTTAGACGACAATCAATTTTTTCTAAAGGCAAGCTTAATCCATCGACTAATTTCTTCATAAAATGTCTTTGGAAATGTATTCTCCGCTGCTACTTGTGTTACCTCGCTTCCTTCATACAATAGTCTACTTGCCAAACTTAACATGTCATAATTTTTTGTGCTTTTGGATTTGGTTCTTGAGGAATTGTAAAATTCTCATCACTTTGGTGTTTGAAGATGCCTTTAGGAGCACTGGAAACTACAATTTGTGTAACTGGCTCAAAATCAGATTGATGAAATATTTCTTGTTCTTGATGCGGTGGAGTTGCATGTGAACTTGTCCCCTCGTACTGTGCAGACTATTAAAATGCTAAATTAAATTGCTATAATGTTTCTCCTTGATTTCTCCAATCAAAATAATCTAGAATAAAACCTTTTGAATACAAATGTTTCTTTACCATAAGCAGTTATGATAGTTTCATGTTGTTGCATTTAGTGCATGGAAAACGAATTAAGTTTTCATTCTTCACAAAAACATCTATCCAGATGCAAAATTCTACAAATTATTTGACCGCAGCAATGAACTTATAGTTAAGTAACCCATCAATTAAACGGATATACATGCATTCCCTCATATTTTTAGCAATAAAGTTTGTGTCAAATTTAAAAAAAATTAACAACATATTTCCGATAAAGCTAAATAAATTAAATTTTATTTACCATAAACACGTAATAATTAGTCTATATATCATTAAATAATTATTCAAATAAAAATTAAATTATAAAATACGCTTAAATAAACAACTTACAAAAATACTTCCTTTCTCGTTTCTCGAATATCACCGTTAAGACATCCTATACAACACATAATTTTTTGTTTTGGTTATTTCGTACGAATGAAAGAGAGGGCAGATGGGTTTATATAGAGTTTTTTTTGTGTCAAATTTTTATGTTCAACGTTTTGCGTCAATTTAGACGTTAATTTACGTCGAATTTCAACGTTAATAGACTTTTTTGGGTCAGACTGACATTTTTTAACCCGGTTGACCTTTTTTTGCGTCGAATGTCGGCGTAAACTACATTTTCGTCGACTTTTGACGTAGACTAAACTACACAACTCCAACATTTTCTTGTAGTTAAAAAAGAAGAGAAGAGAAACTATGAGAGAAAGTTTTTAAGAAGGATTTATATTTCATAAAGAAAGTACTACATACGGATTACATTAAACAAATAGATATAGGTTTACCATATAGAAGAGACAAAATATTACTTAAACCTAAGTTATAACAACTCACATGCAACTCATCTTATCTTTTTATATACAACTCATCTTTAAATTACTTAATCAATGCGAACTCTAATTTGACCAAGTCAACATTCTAGATTCTTCAATTTTCTAGCAAAAACATCACAACATCAACACTCCTCCTTGATGTTTTTGTTGGAGACACCAAGCATGGTCTTCAATATTTAAAATCTCTATTCCATTTTTTTTATTTCGAGACCTCTCGATAAGCTTCCAAGTTTCATGTTTGTTGATCTTCATAGGCTCCTTCTTCATCGTATTTCTCCATCCACTTTCTTTTGCAGTTGCATCATATGAAGTAGTTCTTGTAATGCTAGATCACATCTTTGATATATTTCATAAAGTGGCTTGGTTCCTCTTATCAGAGTATCATCAAAGTTATCTGCTACAACATCTTCTTTTACATATACGGCAATTTGAGGAATTGATTTTTGAAATTGCTCAAGATTAGCAACTTCTTTTTCTTCCTTCTCTGAGTTCCATATTGATGCTTTATCACATTTGATGTCTTTGATCTGACAAGCTTCACAAATATATTTTTCTTCATCGATGGGAGACATGCCTTGTGCTAAGCCTTTCGAATGTAAAAGTTTTACTGCTACATAATCAAAGTGACCAAACCTTCTGCACCATAATGTTGACTCATCAACATCACTTGCATAAAAATTTGTTTCTTTCCAATTAAGTGGAAAGTTCTTCTTCATTCTCATAGTCATCACTTCACATCCAGTGTTGTCATAAATTACGCAAGAATTGTTTTGAAAATGCAAAGAATAATTTTTTTCCAGCATTTGTCCCACGCTTAATAAAATCTTATTGATTTCAGGAACATATAACATATCACTGATATGTATAGTACCTTTCTGTGTTTCAATAGCAACAACTCCTTTTCTTTGACATCAAGCAAATTTCCATTTCCAATCTTCACCTTTGACGTAAAAGACTGATCTAACTCCTTGAAATTACTCAATCTAGGAGTCATGTGACTTGTACAACCACAATTAATAAGTTAAAGTAGAAGTATAACTTTTTTATGCATGACTTATGACAGCAAACATTTGTTCTTGCTGATTTTGGCCTTCAACCATGTGTTCCGAGTGTCTTGATTGTCTTTATTGATTTCTTTTGTTTTTACACACCTTATCTACATGACCATATTGATTGCATGATTTGCAGTGTGCTTCTGGTCTCAACAAAAGTTTTTGGAATGACCATTCTTTTTGCAATAAGAACATGGAGGATATGTTTTTCTTCCACTAGTTCTCATTTTCTAGTTATCATTCTTCTCCTTATCATTGTTTTCACATGAATACTTCTTCTTTGTCTTGAAGAAGTGCTTTTTTTTTTGCAAAGAAATCTCCTTCATTGTTTTATTCTTGTCTCATCAATCTTATTTGTTCTTGTGCTTAAAAACCAGGAACAAGTTCAGCTAAAGAAATTTTTATTAGATCTTTTGAGTCTACCAAAGAGGAAAATTTAGACTCAAATCTCTCTATCAAGCTGACAAGAACTTTCTCCACAACTCTTTGATCTGTCAAATCCTCACCAAGAAGTCGTATTTTGTTTATAATTTCCATGAGCCTATCAACATATTCTTTGATGGACTCATTATCTTTCATCCTCAAAACTTCAAATTCTCTCTTCATATTCAGGAATTGCATTTGTCTAGTTCTGTCACTTCCCATATACATCTCCTTATGTTTATCCTAAGCCTCTTTCAGTGTTTCACATGTCATGATTCTCATGAAAATTAATTCTAAGACAGCGGCATGGATATAAGATAAAGCTCTTAGAGCTTTAATTTCTTCTTCTTCATGAGACTTGATTTGCTTAAGTGTTGGATTTTTTCTTAAAGGTTGTACTTGCTTTTCAGTTTCAATCCATTGCCATAAACTAAGACCTCTTAAATGAGCTTTCATTTTGATAGCCCATATTTGGTAATTTTCTTCATTAAAAAGTGAAAGAGTTGATATGCTTAAGGAAGCCATTTGAGAATTGAAGGTTTGAAGTGTTTAGCTTTTAAGGAGAGGATTTTAGGTATATGTTGTTTGAGTTGGATGGAGTTTATGGGAGAGAAGGTATTCTTGGTTATGATTTTCTTCTTACAAGCCCTTAAGAAATTTAGAGCTCTGATACCATGTTAGTTTTGTGGTGAAAATAGAAGAGAAGAGAAACTATGAGAGAAAATTTGTAAGAAGGATACAATTTCAAAAAGAAAGTATTACGTATGGATTACATTGAACACTTATATATAAGTTTACCATATAAAAGAAACAAAACATTACTTAACACCTAAGTTATAACAACTCACATATAACTCATCTTATCTCTTCATACACAACTCATCTTTGAATTAATTAATCAATCTGAACTCTAATTTGACTAAGTCAACATTCTACAAAATTCTTCAATTTTCTAGCAAAAACATCACTGCATCAAATGGTTGATGAAAGAACGAATGTGGGAGAAGATACGTGGAAGGTTTAAGAATCAGACTGAACGTTTCATTGTAGTTAATTTTGGGTATTCAAGATAACCCTTAGCTACAATTCTAGCTTTATGGCGAGAAAGAGATCCACCAGAGTTCTATTTAACTCGAAATACTCACTTACATCCAACCACATTTGAAGCATGTGTGGGAGGTACTAAAACTCAAGTGCCATTTTGAATTAAAGTATCATATTCTTTCTCCATAGCCATGTGCCAATGAGGATGTCGATTGGCTTGACTAAAACAAGTGGGTATTATATCTGTGGAGGAAACAGTCTAAAATTGTCGTGGTTTAAGAGTTTGGAATGATAAGCACAAAATCAGAATCAGATAATATTTGACAATATATTGTTACCATTGTCAGCACTATGATGTTACCATGTACAAGCAATTACTAGCATTATGTTCTTACCTTGTATAGATAATGATTAGCATACATTGAGCTATATTTAAATACTTTCCATGTAACTATTGGTGTATATATATTCAGCAGATGTTAAGAATAAATTCAAGATTGCTCTTATGGTATCAGAGCACCTTAAAGTCTAAACGACAACACTATCTAATATCAGCAGTCATGGAAGAAACAGCTACTGTGGTTCCTTTTCAACCACTTATTGAACCTCAAATTTGTTTGAAAATAAAGAAGAAGGAAGATTGTGCTTGTCCCACATGGAAGAAAAATGAAGAGGAAGAAATGTATATATGTAGAAGAGTGTGGACTATGAACAAGCCAATTGGTTTTGTTCAAGTTAGTACCCGCACACTTTTACATATTGCACTTTGGTCGTCTCGAGTTCGACAATGCAGCAACACTCCCGACTACATCCCATCACGCAAGCCCGAGAAATTCCAAGAAAATTCCCACCATCCACAACCAAATCACCACTAAACTCACATTCACAAACTATCTACTGTGGAACACTTTTTTACAACCAATTCTAAAAGGTTATCATCTCATTCATCATGTTGATGGAACAATGCAACCACCTCCACGCACACTCTCAAATAATCAACCAAATCCTGCATTTCATGACTGATTTAGAAAAGATCAAATTGTGTTTGGCTGGATTGTGAATTGAACCTGTTCTCTCTCACATTGTTGGAGTCACTACGGCACGTGAAGCTTGGCAACGCCTTGCCACAGCCTATGCAAGCGGTTCCTGTACTCAAGTTTGACAACTTAAACATCAACTCTTTCATCTCAAACGAGATAATGATGACATACTGACTTATATGCAGCGTGCAAAATCATTAGCTGATCAACTTGGTGCACTCCAACAGCCTGTTAGTTCTGACGATCTTTGTGACTATATTCTCAGCAGTTTAGGCCTAACATATCGTCCCTTTGTTCACAACATTGAAGCTAGACTCGAGCCATTACAGTTTGGTGATCTCTATGGTTCATTATTAAGTGAAGAAGTTCAGCTTAAAGCTGAAAATTTGACAATTCAAGACACTCCCACTGCCTTTTACCACTCTCGTTTTGGATCTAATGTTCGAGGATGTGTTCGAGGCCGTTTCTTTCGAGGATACCGCACTCGGGGTCGAGGCCGCAATAGTAGTTATATCTTTTCTCAATCTAATTTTAATGATTATTCTCATTATACTTGCTTTAATTGCAGTGGCCAGTAATCAGTGTCCAACTCCCAAATATACACTAAAAAGCAACATGGCAATCTCTGATTATGCACCAACAAGCAACATGGCAGCCTCTCAATCCTCTTCCCAACCATGGATTCTGGATAGTGGTGCCACTCACCTCCTTACTACCTTGGCCCTAATGAGCTATTAATTAGTGATGGCACCAAACTACCTATCAACCGTGTTGGTAGTACTCATATTAACCTCAAGGGTAAAACGTACTCTCTTCATAATGTTCTTTATGCTCCTTCTGCTTGTCATAACTTGTTATCCGTTCTTGATTTTACCAAAACTAACCATGTTTCCATTGAATTTTTACCAACATGTTTTCTTATCAAGGATCTAGCCATTCAAACAACAGTTCACAAGGGTCTAGTTGAAGATGGTCTCTACACATTACCATCTTCTCTCTAATCCTGTTCTGGTCCTTTGTTAGCCTTTGCTTCAAGTCTAGAGTCTTGGCACAACTGACTTTCTCATGCATCTTACAAAATTGTAGAGCATGCACTTCGTCAGTCCAATATCCATGTTACCAAACAAAATCCTCCATTATGTCATTCATGTTGTGTAGGACAGTCCCACTCACCTCCTTTTTGTACTTCTACTTTTGTAGCCTCAAAACCCATTTAAGCAAACTCAAACCCGCTTAACTTCGTGTCGGGTCGTGTCAGGTTATCGGGTCGGGTCAGTTTTTGCCAGGTCTAGCTCCGATCTTTGGGGGCCATGTTCAACTCCAACAATTTTTGGGAATAAGTATTATGTTCTCTTTTATGACCATTTTAGTAAATATTGTTGGGTTTACTTTCTCAAAGCAAAATCTAAAGTACTTTGTTGTTTTATAAAATTCCATCACGTCGTTGAAAAAATTTTTGACACTCCTATTAAAAGTTTTCAATCTGATTGGTGCGGGGAATTTCAATCCTTACACAAATACCTTCAAGAAAATTGCATTACTCATCGTGTTTCGTGTCCCTATACCTGAGAATAAAACGGTTGTGCTGAACAAAAACATCGTCACATAGTTGAAACAGGTCAAACACTTCTCCATCAATCACATGTTCCAAACCACTTTTGGGACTATGCCTTTTCAACTGCAATATACACCATAAATTGTCTGCCCACACTACTCTTAAACAACATTTCTCCATATGAAAAACTCTTACACCAAAAACCTAATTATAATTTTCTCCACACATTTGGTATTGCATGTTTTCCATAGCTCTAACCTTACACCACAAACAAACTTCAACCACGCTCCACTCTTTTTGTTTTTCTTGGGTATTGTCGATTACAAAAGGGATATCAATGCTTCGACCCATCAACTGGAAAAATATGTCTCTAGACATGTCATTTTTTATGAAAGTTACTTCCCATTTCACAAAATAACCCCTCCAGCTTCCAAAGTATCTCCTACCATCTATCCTTCTAGCATGTCATTTGCACTTGTTGTCACTCCTAACACACCAAATTCCTCAATTGTTTACACTCAAGATCAGTCAATCCCAAACATTATTGTCCCATCAACACCAACTCAAATTTCCACATCTTCTACTGATGTATCCTATGTCCACCAAGTCCACTCTCACCCACACATGTTCCCTCACCTCAACATGCCACTACATCTCTCCCTGCTATTCCTTTTACCATAGATTTTACCCAGTACAAAACCTCAACACCTCAAACAGAACCCATAAATTAACATCCAATGATTACTCGCTCTAAAACTAACAACCTCAAACCAAAAAACTTCTCTTCCATTTCTACTAACACTTCACCCAAACCTACCCAACTTCTGTTGACCCTAATTTTGTCCCTACCACATACACCCAAGTAGCTAAGTACCCTCACTGGCGGGTTGCCATGGAAGCTGAAATACATGCTCTTCTCCAAACCAACACTTAGACATTTGTTCCCAACACCAATATTTTTAATGTGATTGGCTGTAAATGGGTCTTCCGTATTAAACGGAGCCCAGATGGTTCATTGACAGGTACAAAGCTCGTCTAGTTGTAAAAGTTTTCCATCAACGGGAGGGACTAGATTACTCTGACACTTTTAGCCCGATTGTTAAACCCACCACTATTAGACTACTTCTCTCTCTTGTTGTCTCTCATTCATGGCATATTCATCAACTGGATGTCTCTAATGCATTCCTTCATGGCAATTTTGATCACACTGTTTACATGGAACAACCTCCTAGATTTCACAATCCCAACTTTCCTAATCATGTTTGTTCCTTACAGCGATCGCTTTACGGTCTCAAACAGGCACCAAGACAATGGTTCACTTGTTCATCTTCTTCTTTAACTTCTCTCGACTTTGTGGCATCTAAAGCAGACAGCTCATTATTCATGTATCATAGAGAGTTCATTCAGTTTTATTGTTTGTTTATGTGGATGATATCATCCTTACAAGAAATGACTCTGCCACCATTGCTCATGTCCTCAATACACTTCAAAAGGAATTTTCAATAAAAGACCTTAGAGATCTTCACTATTTTTTGGGTATCGAAGCAACTCGTATTCCATGCGGTCTCCATTTAAGCCAAAGTAAGTATATTCTTGACATTCTCTCGCATGTTGGGATGGAAAATTGTGTTACTGTCCTTTCTCAAGCTCCTCCAGAAGATTTTCAAGCTTTCTGCAATCAAACATTATTTCGACAAATTGTAGGTAGTCTTCAGTACCTTTCATTCACTCGACCTGATATGACCTTTGCAGTCAACAAAGCAGCACAAATCATGCATGCTCTTACTAATTGTGATTGGACATCTGTAAAATGCAAACTCTGGTATCTCAAAGGTACCCATGATCACGGAATCACCATTATTACAACTGCTCAAAATGATCTTGTTCTCTATTTCGATGCTAACTGGGCAGGCGACACAACAGATCGCAAAAGTACCACTGGCTATGTTGTTGTCTATGGTGGAAATATTATCTCTTGGTCGGCAAGGAAACAAAATACAGTTGCACGATCATCTACTAATGCTGAGTATTGGTTCCTTGCTATAGTTGTTGCAGAATTCCTATGGTTTCAGTCCATACTTCGAGAAATTCATCAACCTCTTATGACTTCTGCTACACTATGGCGTGACAATCTCTCTGCCACTTATTTAGCACCTAATTCAGTCTTTCACTCATGCTCCAAGCATCTCGAGATCGACTTTCACTTTGTACGTGATCTTGTTGCCAACAAAACTCTTCCAGTTAGTCACATTTCAACTATCGAGCAAGTAGCAGACATCCTCACCAAACCACTCGGCATTTCTCATTTTCTTTGGCTCAAATCAAGCCTTCGAGTCTTACCACTCTCAAGCTTGCGGGAGGATGATAAGCACAAAATCAGAATCAGATAATATTTGACAATATATTGTTACCATTATCTGATTATGATGTTACCATGTACAGACAATTACTATCATTATGCTGTTACCTTGTATAGATAATGATTAGCATAGATTGAGCT
>CANYCX012526773.1:0-12977 GCA_948193385.1 Breynia disticha f. nivosa | reverse complement strand
CAATTTGTCCATTGACGAGGGGGACTACATCCAATTTGGGGATTTTCCAGATGTGGTTTGCGCAACCATCTGATATGATGGTATGACACTCCCTACTACCTATAAAGCGAGGGACGAGAAGCAGGAAGACTGTCCATGTAATGCCCCGAATTTTCTAATAAAATAAAAATATAAATAAAATAAATAACAAAAATGAGGGGAATGTGTATACTGACGCTTTTGGAATGGGCTTAGGTGGTGTGTTGATGCAAAATGGAAAAGTGATAACATATACTTTATGGCAATTGAGACCACATGAGCTCAATTATCCCACACATGATTTAGAGCTTGCAGCGATAATTCATGCTTTAAAGACTTGGAGGCATTATTTACACGGAGAAACCTTCAAGATTTTCGCTGACCACAAAAGTTTGAAGTACAAAACTACTCAGAAGGAATTGAACCTTAGGCAAAGAAGATGGATTGAGCTGTTAAAGGACTATGATTGTTCGATCGAATACCACCCTGGAAACGCTAATGTGGTAGCTGACGCTTTAAGTAGGAAATCCCAGGTGAAGGGTGATGCCATTTCTTACAATGTTGAGTCTTTATTCGCAATGCGGGAATTGCGGCTAGAACTCCAAGTGATAGAAGAGGGACTTCTAGCAAACGTATCGTTGAGGCTGGTAATTCAAGAACACATTAGACAAAGACAAATAGAGGATGATAAATATGTGCTCGCTAAAAACAAGGTGGAAAGAGGAAGAGACACACCTTATGAACTTCATGATCAGGGAATCCTATACTACAGAACAAGGCTATGTGTGCCTAATTTTTTGGAACTTAAAGAGGAAATTATGCGGGAAGCTCATTCTTCTCGATATTCTATACACCCAGGTAGTACCAAGATGTATAGAGACTTGAGACAGTTGTATTGGTGGCCGGGCATGAAGAAAAATATTGCGGCATTAGTAGCAAGGTGCCTGAATTGTCAGCAGATCAAAGCTAAACATCAAGCTCCAGCTGGAAAGCTTCATTCTTTAGCAATCCCAAAATGGTAATTGGAGCGAATAACCATGGATTTTGTGGTTGGTTTGCCTAGAACTTTTAGAATCATGATGCGGTGTGGGTTATAGTGGACAGATTGACAAAGTCCGCACATTTTCTAGATATTAGCAAGATGACTCCTTAGACAAGTTGGTAGAAAGATACGTAGCATAAGTGGTTAGATTACATGGAGTACCAATTTCCATTGTTTTTAATCGAGACCCTCATTTTACTTCGCATTTTTGGGGTAGTTTGCAAAAAGCTATGGGTTATAGACTTAATTTTAGTACAGCTTTTCTCCCCCAGACTGATGGACAGTCAGAGAGGACAATACAGACTCTGGAGGATATGATGAGAGCTTGTATTTTAGAGTTCAGAGGTAACTAGGATGAGCATTTACCATTGATAGAGTTCGGTTATAACAACAGTTATCATTCCAACATTGGAATGGCTCCGTATGAAGCTCTATATGGCAGAAAGTGTAGAAGTCCGGTATTTTGGGATGTAGAAGGATTGAGACAACTTGAAGGACCAGAATTGGTTCAACAAACTGTGGAGAAAGTGCAAGTGATTAAGAAGTGTATAAAGGCAGCTCAAGACTGTCAAAAGAGTTATTTTGATAAGCATAGGCGAGAGATAACCTATGAAGTGGGTGAAAAAGTTTTTCTTAAAGTATCGCCTTTGAGAGGAGTTTTGAGATTTCGTAAAAACTGTCCACTTGCGTGGCCACAGTATTCTTTGTCTCCTTTGTCATTTTCTTCAAGGAGAACTACACGACAGTATTCATCACTAGCATCTGTCTGCAGCACTCTTTTTCTTGTATTGGGAATCTTTAGAGGTGGAGGCTTTGTGCAAAGCAACTTTAACTGCTTTACAGCCGTTGTCTGTGCAGGACCCTAAGGTGGGGCTGTCTTTTTTAACATCTTTGACTGCTGTGAAGTGTACTGTGCTACCTTTGGAAGGAAGTTGCATACATAATTGACTATCCCCAGAAAGCTCATAATCTCTTTTCTACTGAGATTCTCATCAGGAAATTAGACCAAACCTTCAACCAAATGAGGCCCAATTGCATAATGTCCATCCTTGTATATGGATCCAAGATATTCTATCTCGGGCTAGACTAAAATGCTTTTCTTCTTGAATAGCATAATCTCATACTTATTAGCAAGTTGCATGAATTGATAAAGTAGGGCTTCATGAGCATTTAAATCTTTAGAAAAGAGTAGAATATCATCGATGTAGACCAGTGCTGTATGGAGGATGGACTCAAAGATTTTGAGCATTGCCTTTTGGAATATAAACGGCGCCACTTTCAGGCCGAAAGACATAACTCTCCATTGATACTGTGCAGTAGGAAGACAAGAATCATCTCTTAAATCTGTTGATAAGAAACGAGCGGGAAAGTATGAGAAGAGAGGAAATATCGATTGAATCATAATAATGAATCGAATTAAATTAATGAAGCGTGGAAATTGAAAATTTAAAAAATTCATAAAAAATTAAGAAACAATGGAAGAATCCAGAGACGAATGCATACGATGAGAAATGGATTGAACCAAAGAACAACCAAATGAAGAAATTATCGGTTGGATATCCTATAAAATTAAAAAAAACATATAAAAGGATAAAAAAGAGTCTAGCCTAAAAATTTAAAACTATTGATACAAAATTTAAAACAATTACACTATATGGTGTAATTATCCCTTAAATTAAACTTTGCCTATTTATCTTTTTTTATTTATTATTAATGAATTAGGTTAAAAAAAAGAAGAAAAGAATGAATTACTTTTTGCGCGCAAAACTACACGACGGCGTACAAGTAGAAAAAAACTAGCGTAAACGCATCCACTCTCCCTTAAGTAAGAAGCAACAGCAAAGCCCAAAGTCGAACCAAAAACCCTTTCTCCTACACACACTCAGCAGCCATCCTCCACAGCACGCACTCCTCTTGACTACACAGAACTGAAACCAAACCAAAATCAAGAAATGGCACAATCACTGGAACTATTACTGATTCAATTCCTGATGCCGGACAACGACGCTAGGAGGCAAGCTGAGGAGCAAATTAAGAGGCTGGCAAAGGATCCGCAGGTGGTCCCTGCTCTTATTCAGCACCTTCGTACTGCTAAGACTCCCAATGTTCGCCAGCTCGCCGCTGTTTTGCTCCGCAAGAAGATCACTGGACATTGGGCTAAGCTCTCCCCACAGATGAAGCAGCTCGTTAAGCAGTCCCTTATTGAGAGTATCACATTGGAGCATAGGTTCCCAATTTCTTTTTACAAATTCTCCTGGGATTTCATTTCATTTACAGTTCTAACCACATTTATTCTCATTTTATCTTAAACTCAAATTGTTGCTAGAATTTTGGAATTATTAACTTATTTTCTTCTTTTTCTTATTCTTGTTGTTGATTATGATGATGATGATGTGTCGTGGTGTTTATATAGTCCGCCTGTTAGGCGAGCGAGTGCAAATGTTGTGAGTATTGTTGCCAAGTATGCTGTTCCAGCAGGAGAGTGGCCGGATTTGTTGCCTTTTTTGTTCCATTGTAGTCAAAGTGTGCAGGAGGAGCATAGAGAAGTAAGTTCAAATGAATAATATTATGGTGTGTTCTGTGGCCATAGTATCATATTACTGTCTGCCCATTCTATTGTGACTGAAATTTCAACTGTATGTTCTGTTAGGTAGCACTGATCCTTTTCAGCTCGTTAACTGAGACAATTGGGAGTACATTTCAACCACATTTTGCTGATCTACAGGCTCTTCTACTTAAGTGCCTACAAGACGAGACTAGCAGCCGTGTTAGAGTTGCCGCTTTGAAGTAATTATCAACTTTCTTCTTTCTTCTACTTTGTAAAATTGTTCTAATCTGGTATTTTCCTTCAGAAAAATTATTCATATGTTATTTCAGGGCAGTGGGATCTTTTCTAGAATTTATTAATGATGGGGTTGACGTGGTAAGTTCTCTGTCCACAAGTACAACACATGTTAACAGTGTATTTTTTCATTGTCACATTTACCTTATATTTACTCGCAATTTCATTAGACAATGACGTAAATGTACATGCTATCTTCAGTTGTAACTTCTAACTATTTATTTAGTATGCTGGAACCTTCATTTACAAAATAAGAGGATAGTCTAAATTACTAGGGAGTGTAAAAGTATTATCTGTATGTATTAGTAGAAAAGCTATCAACCGGTATTTTTAGATGGTTAGATACAAGACTGTAATCCATCTCAGATTCTCAGTTTGTACAAAATAGCCAGAAGTTCAATATAAGCAAATAGATTATTATTATTAATTAAAATTTGTCCAAGAGATCGGTAGTAAAATTGGAGACGAGGTTGCTTTTTGCTGAGTTCATTTGATCAAGTGTGTTGCATAAACTTTTGGGGGACATTTTTCTTGGTGAAGTAGTAAGTGTCTGACTATTACAATATGGGGAAGAACTATCAGTCAGAGGAATGATATGCTGGTGTTGTAGACAGATACCGATTTAAAAATCATAATCCAAGGTAGATATTGACATTATAGTTTGTCTAAGCATTATATTCTTATTTAATCCTAGAGTCTGGGATGGAAATTTTATTCTTACATCTCTATCTGACTAGTAGAATTTTTTTCACTTTACGCAAGAAATTATGCCTGTAGATTTTTTCCACTTCTTTTAATTATAGCAATATTTCAATTGTAATCCTAGATATCTTTATGTGAGGTTGTGTTTAGATGAGTTTACTCCATTTGTTAGCTTAATCTCTAGCATGCTTAGCTAATTTTTTCTCATTGTTGATCTTTTTGATTGCTTCCATTGTTTTCCGATTCTGCATATGCGCAGGTAAAATTTCGCCAGTTCATTCCTAACATTTTGAATGTAGCGAGACAGTGCCTTTCCTCTGGTGAGGAAGATGTTGCTATAATTGCTTTTGAAATTTTTGATGAGCTAATTGAATCACCTGCTCCACTTCTTGGAGACTCTGTCAAATCCATTGTTCAGTTCTCTCTTGAAGTTTGCTCAAGTCAGAATCTGGAGTCTAATACACGTCATCAGGTTAACTATGAAATATTTCCTGAATTTTCTTGGTCTTGCTTGTGTTTTTAAGCTCTTTACATTATGTCTAATTCCCTCATAAGACTTCTACGTGCTTTCTATGCTCTGCGTATCAGGCTATTCAAATAATCTCATGGCTGGCGAAGTACAAATCCACTTCCCTCAAAAAGCACAAGTTAATCATACCTATTCTGCAAGTAATGTGCCCCTTGCTTGCAGAATCAACCAACGCAAATGATGATGATGATCTTGCACCGGACCGAGCTGCTGCTGAAGTTATTGATACTATGGCTTTGAATCTCCCAAAGCATGTCTTTCCTGCCATTTTTGAGTTTGCTTCTTTAAGCTGTCAAAATGTAAGTCCGAAGTATCGGGAAGCATCTGTTACAGCTTTAGGTGTTGTTTCAGAGGGATGTTTGGAGCAGATGAAAGATAAACTTGAACCTGTTCTTCATATTGTCCTTGGGGCTTTGAGAGATCCTGAACAAATGGTTAGAGGGGCTGCATCATTTGCACTGGGTCAGTTCGCTGAACACTTGCAGCCTGAAATTATAAGTCACTATGAATCAGTTCTTCCTTCCATTTTGACTGCTCTTGAGGATTCATCTGATGAAGTAAAGGTATGAATACGAAATCATCTCTCATGATATATATTAATATATGCTTTGATTGTTCATAAAATTACATTCCTTCTCTCATTGATGGCATTTTTATTCTGCAATTTAAATAGGAGAAGTCATATTATGCCTTGGCAGCATTTTGTGAGGACATGGGTGAAGAAATTCTGCCTTTCCTTGATCCCTTGATGGGGAAACTACTTGCAGCTCTACAAAATAGCCCCCGAAATTTGCAGGAGACGTGTATGGTATGAGAAATGTGCAATATTTTTATAGTTCAGCATATATTATAAGAAGTATGCTTCTTGTTCTTTGCTACAGGATGAAATTTATTTAACATTGTTATTGCAGTCGGCTATTGGTTCAGTTGCTTCAGCTGCAGAACAAGCATTTATTCCATATGCTGAAAGAGTTTTAGAGTTTATGAAATCTTTCATGGTGCTTACAAATGATGAGGATTTACGATCAAGAGCAAGAGCTACTGAGCTTGTTGGAATAGTGGCAATGTCCGTTGGGAGAGCAGGAATGGAGCCAATTATATCACCTTTCATGGAAGCAGCAATTTCCGTAATTACATTGCTAGTTGTTTTTGCAAATAGTACAATATTCAATTTCTAACTAATAAGCACCTCTATGTCTTCAGGGTTTCTCTTTGGAGTTTAGTGAGCTTCGAGAGTACACTCATGGATTCTTTAGCAATGTCGCAGAAATAATGGAGGATGGCTTTGCACAGGTTAACTTTTATTTTCTTTTTAATTTGCTTATGCTTCCAAGGTTTACATTTTCACGTTTGTCTACTGTCATGCACAGTATCTTCCTCATGTTGTTCCTCTGGCATTTGCTTCCTGCAATCTTGATGATGGTTCAGCAGTAGATATTGATGAATCTGATGATGAACATATCAATGGGTTTGGTGGTGTCTCATCTGACGATGAAGCTCATGACGAGCCAAGAGTTCGAAACATCAGCATAAGAACAGGAGTGTTAGATGAAAAGGCAGCTGCTACTCAAGCGCTTGGCTTATTTGCACTGCATACAAAAGTTTCATTTGCACCGTATCCTTTGTTATTTCCAATTTTTCCGTCCAATAATTGCGTCCTATGTTAAATTGAAGTTCGGAGTGTTTCTTTAAAGAATTACAATGGGTTTTTTAACCATTTGAAGTTATTTGGAGGAGGCAATAAAAATTTTGATGAGGCATTCGGGATATTTTCATGAAGATGTTCGGCTTCAGGCAATCATTGCTTTGAAAAGTGAGTAACTTTCTATGGCTTTTTAGTTGCAGTATAGACTTTACATTTATTTGTTGCAGACACTTTCCATTAGCTATCGATCTCATTTTGCATGAAGCAATTAATCTTCTGCTGTATGCTCTAGATCTCCTTCAAATTTCATTCATATACTTGTTTGATCCATGGGTTGATTCATTTAGAGAAGTTTTTGGTTCGGCTAAAAGTAGCGTCCTCATGTGATGAAAGGAATAATATGAATAATTAATAAACAATTGAATATATACATTTTGGCGATCATATTTGCTTTCCTCCTTTCTGATAGGTTCCCAAGATTAATAGTGAAATTATAGAGAAAGATCAACAAGAGATGGTGGTAAGGGTCGAGTTGTATTGCAATAGGTGATCACAGATGACACATGAGGCTTTAGAGAGGCCCCAATTCTCTCCCAATGACACTGAGGTCACCCAAGTATTCCCTTACAAATCCGATGCCCTACTCTGTACCCAATACCCCCATATATTGACAGTGGCCTAACAGAATGTGCCACCTGTCCACTCAAACGTAACACACAAAAGGCAATAGCAGTAAAAGACAAAGCAAATAACAAACTTACTCCCCTCCATGACTTTCACCTTGTCCTCAAGGTGAAATTCTGGAAATTGTGCCGCCATAACATCTGCCTTTTCCCAACTGGATTCAAATGCAGGCAAGTCTGTCCACTTAATCAATACCTCCCAACCACTGGTTCCCTTTCGAAAATTCATTACCTCAGCTGGTTCCACAACCCATTCCATATCACTAGTCAGCACAGGTGGTAGTGGTTGAACAAATGTTGCTTCCCCAATCATCTTCTTGAGTTGGGATACATGAAAAACTGGATGGATAGCTGTGGTATTAGGCAAATCCAGCTTATACGCAACAGGGCCTATGCGCTGCACAATCGGGTAGGGACCAAAATACCTAGGTGACAGTTTCTCGTTTGGTCGTTTAGCCAAAGAGCGTTGTCTGTAGGGGCGGAGCTTGAGGTAGACCATATCCCCAACCTCAAATGTCACCTCTCGCCTGTGCTTGTTAGCCTGCTCCCTCATGTTCTCTTGAGCCACCAGCAATTGCTCTTTGAGTTCATTTATCAATTCATCTCTGGCAGCCATCATATCTGCTAGAGTCGAATTAGTGGTATCGTCTGGAAGGTGTCGCACTAAGGCCGGAGGGTCTCTACCATAGCAAAGCTTGAAAGGAGTGGACTTTGTAGCTGTATGGTACGAAGTATTGTACCAATATTCAGCCCAATGCAGCCATTTAATCCATTCCCGAGGTTTAGATCCCACAAAGCACCTCAAGTAAGCCTCTAAACAACGGTTCACCACTTCAGATTGCCCATCACTCTGAGGGTGATACGATGTACTGCGGTGGAGCTTGGTATGTTGGAGACGAAATAATTCTACCCAAAAATGGCTTAAGAACACCCTGTCTCTATCAGTCACAATTGAGCTAGGAAACCCATGGAGCTTAACCACATGAAGAATGAACTCCTCAGCCACTTTCTTTGTAGTAAACGGGTGCTTAAGAGGAATAAAATGAGCATATTTGCTCAATCTGTCAACCACCACTAGAATAGAATCAAACCCATTTGACTTAGGCAACCCTTCAACAAAATCCATTGTAACCGCGTCCCAAATGGCATCCGGGATGGGCAAGGGCTGAAGCAAGCCTGCCGGGGATAAGGTGTCATACTTATTCTGCTGACAAATCTGACATTCTGCCACAAACGTCTTCACATCCGCCTTTAATCCTTCCCAAAACAATTCCGCAGCTACTCGCTTATATGTTTTCAAGAAGCCCCCATGGCCTCCCACTGGACTACTATGAAATTCTGACAGGATCACTGGGATAAATTTGGAAAACTTAGGTAAAACCACCCTCTTCCTGAAATACAACAGCCCATCTTGCACGAACCACCCCTCCTTTGCAACTGGGTTGGCCTGTAATTGTGATAACAAGGAGCTCAATTTTGGGTCAGCCGCAATTTCCTCTTTAATTCCCTTCCAATCCAAGAGTTGGGGCACACAAAGAACCTGTAATTCTGGCTCATGGCTAACACGAGAAAGTGCATCAGCTGCTCTGTTTGAAATTCCAGGGCGGTAATGAATCTCAAAGTCATACCCAAGCAGCTTGATTAACCAACGCTGATATTCAGGAGCAATCAGTCGTTGTTCCAACAAATATTTCAAGTTGCGCTGATCTGTTTTCACCACAAATTGCCTCCCCAATAAATAGTGACGCCACTTCTGAACCGCTAGAACAATCGTCATAAGCTCGCGCTCATAAACGGATTTGTGTCTCGCACGCCCTACCAAAGCTTGGCTGAAAAAAGCTATGGGCCTGCCCAGTTGAGAAAGAACAGCCCCCAACCCGATTCCAGATGCGTCTGCTTCCACTTGGAACATCACATCAAAATTAGGTAGGGCTAATGAAGGCACCTGAATCATGGCCTTTTTGAGAGACTGTACTGCTTGAGTTGCCTCCTCGCTCCACACAAAATTATCTTTCTTCAAAAGTTGTGTTAATGGAGCAGCCAACTTTCCATAGTTTTTAACAAACCGCCTATAGTAGCCGGTTAAACCCAAAAATCCACGTAGTTCCTTTGTTGTGGTTGGCATCGGCCAGTCAATCATAGCCCTCACTTTTTCAGGATCCGCTTCAACTCCTGTCCCTGAAATAATGTGGCCCAAATATTCTAATTTGGGTTGACAGAAACCACACTTCTTGTAATTGGCGTACAAGTCATTATCCCTTAGTACCAACAACTTGTAATTGGCGTACAAGATGACTAATATGTTCTGCCATACTAGGGCTGTAGACTAATATATCATCAAAAAAAACTAGAACATACCGCCTCAGCATACCCCTGAAGATGTGGTTCATGAGGGACTGGAAAGTAGCCGGGGCATTGGAGAGCCCAAATGGCATAACGAGGAACTCGTAATGCCCTTCATGTGTTCGGAATGCTGTCTTATGCTCATCTCCAGACTGAATCCAAATCTGGTGATATCCTGCTTTAAGGTCCAACTTGGAGAAGATTGTTGCTTCCAGTTCGTCGAGCAACTCATCAATATTCGGTATGGGAAACCGATCAGGGACTGTTGCTCGATTCAAAGCCCGGTAATCTACACAAAACCTCCAACTCCCGTCTTTTTTCCGGACCAACAATACGGGGCTTGAAAAGGGGCTATTGCTGGACCGAATGATGCCTGCATCCATCATCTCGCGAACCAACTTCTCTATCTCCGACTTCTGTATCTGTGGGTAGCGATAGGGCCTCACATTAACAGGCTCTGTTCCTTCCTTTAATAAAATAGAGTGATCATGGCTCCTCCTTGGCGGCAGCTCCTTAGGAGTTTGAAAAATTCCCTCAAATTCTTTCAGCAAACCAGTCACATCCTGCGGCAGTGATCCTTCCTCTTCGTCCTCCTCAATGCCAATGTGGCATAATTCCACTAAAACCCCCTCCCTCTCGTATTGTAGTTCTTTCACCATAGTTTTCAAAGAAACTAAAGCCTTATTCAATCCTGGGTCACCTTTTAATGTGACATTCTGACCACCCAACTCAAACGACATGGTCAGTTTCTTCCAATCTGCCTTTGTGACACCCAGTGTGGCTAGCCACTTAATTCCCAAGATGATATCAGAACTCCCCAACTCCAAAGGTAGAAATTCTTCAACAATCGTCAGCCCCTGTACTTTAATCACCACCCCCTTACACAACCCCTGACCCGGTAACTTCTTCCCTGACCCAATCAACACTCCATACTCCGCTGTCTCCGTAGTAGGGATCTGTAATAAGGAAATCAAAGCAGCAGAAATAAAGTTATGGGTTGCCTCGCAGTCAATAAGAATTACCACTGGAGTCCCATGCACTTCTCCTCTCATCCTCAACGTTTTTGGCTCTGACAAGCCCACAACAGAGTTTAATGACAACTCTACCTCTTCAATCTCTCTTCCCACATCACATCCCTTCTCTAGGTTCCCTTGTACCTCCTCTTCTTCTTCACTCACCAAAATCACATGTAATTCCTTGTTTTTGCACTGGTGGTTAGGTCCCCACCTTTCGTCACAACGGTAACATAGGCCCTTTGCTCTTCGGTTTTGTGCTTCAGCAGGTGTAAGGTGTTTGAATCGATTGTTTGTAGGGGTGTAGGTTAGTGTTTTCTGGTCTGTTTTAGTGTTTTGGTTGACGGGGTTGTGGGTATAAAAGGTGCGGTTATAGGTGTTTGTCTTGGCTGGGGCTCAAGCAATGGGTTTAGGGTCTTGAAGGAAGCTCTTTGTGGTGTTTTGGGCTTAGGATCAGGTTCTTTGCTTCAATAGTGGCTAGCTTCATTGTTTCCTTTAATCCAGTTGGATTTACAACCAACAACTCTGCTCTAATCTTCTCATTCAACCCATTGACAAAAATGGCTGTCAAAGTTCCTTCCTCAAGTTTTCGTACTGTCGCTGCGAGAAGCTCAAAGTGAGCTCTATACTCGATCACCGTACCTGATTGCTTTACAGCAAACAGGCGATGCATCATATTTCCATCCTTCACATCGGCAAACCTATGGAGCATCTGACCTTTCAACGTCTCCCAATCAGCAAATGGAGCGTTTCGTTCTTCAAACCTCAACCAAGCCTGTGCCTATCCTTCAAAACACACTCCGGCCGCTTCTAACTTTTCAGCCTCCGTAAGCCGGTTGATGGTAAAATACCTTTTAGCCCTAAAAATCCAGGCCCCTGGACCATCCCCATCGAATACTGGTAACTCCAGTTTTCGTGGAAATCTGTCCTTGTCCCAAACTTGCTGTGCATCCCGAGTTATTAGCGGTTCAGATTCACCGGTGGTCGCAGTCTTTCCTTGTTTCGAACTACTTGCTTCCTCCGTACTGTTAGCATTTAAGGCACTCATTTTGTAGTCTTTGAACTCTCTGGCCAATGATGCTATCGCAGCAGTAAGATCAGCCACTTGCCCTTTCATTTCCATAAGTTCACTCGCATCCTCTGCTAATTGATCTAGTTTGTTTGTCATTCTGGTTTTGGTCATGAATCACCCAGGATCAGATTAGGTGCTCTGATACCAAAATGATAGGTTCCCAAGATTAATAGTGAAATTATAGAGAAAGATCAACAAGAGATGGTGGTAAGGGTCGAGTTGTATTGCAATAGGTGATCACAGATGACACATGAGGCTTTAGAGAGGCCCCAATTCTCTCCCAATGACATTGAGGTCACCCAAGTATACCCTTACAAATCCGATACCCTACTCTGTACCCAATACCCCCATATATTGACAGTGGCCTAACAGAATGTGCCACCTGTCCACTCAAACGTAACACACAAAAGGCAATAGCAGTAAAAGACAAAGCAAATAACAAACTTAATAACAGAATAGAAAGCGACTGGCTGCAACTTTCCCTCTTGGCTCATGTGGCTAGATTCCCACGCTGAATGCTCTTCTTCTTACGCCTTGAATAGACTATCTTGAATGGCTCAATTGGTGCTGCCCCTGGAACTCTATCACTTTCCTCTTCACATTCTTGTATTTTTTCTTTTGCAACATTGAAACAACAATGTAACTACTAATTATATGTTTCTGTTGTAAACAAAGCTGTCAGGATCAAATTTAGTAGAACAAATAACAATGATCAATCAACAAACAGGAAAACAAAGGAGCAATAAAACAGTGATCAGTAGGGGTGTCCAAACGGTTAATTCGGTCGGTTTCGGTTAACCGACCGAATTAACCGTTAACCGAAATTAATAAAAATGATTAACCGAACCGACCGAAAAACCGACCGAATTAACCGTTAACCGAAATTAATAAAAATGATTAACCGAATCGACCGAAATAAAATTTTTAACCGAACCGAATTAACCGATTTTTTTTCGGTCGGTTCGGTCGGTTAACCGAATTAACCGGAAATTCAATTACAAATTAAATATTTTGAAACATAGCAAACATTAATTCAGCCAAAATCATGTTATCATGTATAAGTAATTCAACCTAACATTCTATCCTCT
>CANYCX012526502.1:0-11105 GCA_948193385.1 Breynia disticha f. nivosa | reverse complement strand
TCTACTGAAGCAAGATTTGCTACAACACCAATCACATCCTTGTTAAACGACAAATTCGAAGCCAGCAACGCATGGCGGGTTTTTACCTGGCAAAGTATGCCGGCTGCTGAATTCTGCTGCTGCAATATCTGTTGTGTTGTATCCTCCTGGGAGCGTAAAGCTTCAGAACTCTTCGCAGCTTCTGGTGCTGCTATGGCATCTTTCTTTCCAAGATTCACTAGCATTTACAATTTTGATGCCATTCAGATCCAATGTTAATAGAATTCGAAAAAGAAACAGAATAAAAATCACCTTGCATATCAAGAATTGCTACATCTAAACGGTTTGATAATACCTTGAAGAATTTTACATTATCACTAAGCTTATGCATCTCATCTTCCAACATTTTAGGAAATTCTGTCAGCATCAATAAAACAAAAAAAAAACAATCTTGCAATCCTTAACGACAGAAATCGTGATTATGCATAATACGTAACAATTAAATAAACTGATGACCTGTTTATTAGGTTGGAAGATGTTGGAGGAGGGCGGAGAGATCTTCCTTTTCTCTTTCGTTGTGCTGTATAAATTAATGGGATTTCTTTTATCTTTTTAATCCTTAAAACAAACGAAAGCTTCTAACCTACGACAACCGTAAAAGTCGAGACTTACAAGTTCGATAGGTACAATGTTATATATTGCGGCGTGACAAGGTTGGACTCTGGTTTTGAGGTGATGGGTCCCGTCCCGTATCTTTTCAAACCCAAAAACATTGTAGCTTCCATTATTGGTAGGAAAATAAATAAGAATTGAATTAAGATATGATTTCTCTGTCTGCTTATAAAAAATGGATCTTAAATAGCTTAAGAAATGGCTTCAACAACATCGTTTAATGTCACCCTGAAATGCATTCTGGATCAAGTTCTGGGCTTGCTTGAGAATGTTCTGAAAATTTGGTGAATGTAGCACTGAAATGGTTTCACCATCCTGTCAAGAAATTTATATGGTCACCAAGCTCTTCCCTCTTCTTATTATGCTACAAACACCATTGATACTAAAGAATAAATTGCCAATCTTTATTTGTTGATTACTGCAAAAGAATGGCTAATCAGAACTGGAACTGCCGGTTCCGAATCAAAACTATTGGAACTGGCTATATTCAGTTCCAAACCGGTGGTTCGATTAATTTTTAAAGGAAAATCGAATTCGAACCGTTGAGCTGAAACCAGGACCAAAATCAAACCGCTTCGAGCCTTGCTAGATCTGCTTTCGAGGTAGAACGTACAGTTCGAAACCTATTTACACGGAACACCTCTAACTTTAACGAAGAACAAATATATATCATTTCAGAAGAAATCTGACCCTATTTCTCATCAATTTCAAACAAAGTTTACTTCTCTGCGTACTTTTCTGTCCAAAGTTTGTTTCGAGGTTGATTTTTCAGAAACATGCGCGAAGAAGAAACAAACTATGAAATGAAGAAGTTCAATTTCTACGTTGGCAAGTTACTTATGTTCATTCAGTTTTTAATTTCCTCAATCTTTTTTTGTCATCATTTCTTAGTTTGAGGCTAATTAAGACGCCTTATTAGAAGACGAGTCAGAGATACCTCAAATCTCTTTAGGGAAAGGAAACGAAGAAAATCTACACTTTCCTCCTTTTACTGCATCTCTGAAGAAGTTTCATTTCACTAGATTGCCAACAGAAGAGTAAAAACAAAAGTAACCTCAGGAGTCCCTTTTAAACACAGATTGCCACATAGTATATTACTAGTACAAACTCAAAACTACCTTAGGAACTCCCTTTTAAACTCAGAACGATCACTGCCATGAAAATGAAATAGTACTTGTAGTAGCTCAAAAGTAAATCAAACAGAAAGTACAGCAAATGCCCCACTTGTTTCTCATGAAATATCAACATTCATTAAGATTGTTGTGGTCCAGCAACCTTTTTACTTGAAAAGCATGGTTTTACCACAAACACAAATTGCTACACTCAGCAGCTGCAATAAACTTCTTCCATAAATTTTCCCAAAACAAAGTTTGAAACTGAGAAATTGAATGCATGTAACTGCACCAATATAGCTTCAAACAGAAATAATACATTTCCCACCATAACCTTACATTCTTGGCAATAGCATCACCAACGCAGTGAAACTTGGTTCACAGATGGTCAAGCTTGCCACCAACAAGAAGTCAACAAATCAATGTAAATCAACCTTGCAGAGGAACCGAAAGAATGAGAAATTAACATAAGGAAAACGACACAAGTACTTTAGTTCTTGGTTAGAAAGTACAAATGTAATTCATTTTGCAAGAATACTTCCTTATCAAACACTATGTATACTATAAACAATCATAGAAATTTTGCTGCCTACTTGTTAATAAGTAGTTATTTTCTACGTCTACCTGCCTCCTTTCCCACACTAGTCATGTATCAAAAACTCCGAAGAAGCATTCAAAGGGGTTCTTCACAAAATATGCGACTACCGATACTGGATGAAATATGTTAAAAGCCTGCTATCCAACTGATGATGATAATGACTGCAACGAATTTGATTCCTGATTAATGGCTGCCATCAACTTTTCTTTTGTAATCTGTTCGGATCCCTGAGATTTGATCACAAACGTATGAAACACGGTGTCGTTTGCTGCGGAGAGTTTAGACTCAACAATGGTGGTTTCATACTCTTTCAATGCCTGTAT
Organism: Breynia disticha f. nivosa; assembly: GCA_948193385.1. NCBI lineage: Eukaryota > Viridiplantae > Streptophyta > Magnoliopsida > Malpighiales > Phyllanthaceae > Breynia > Breynia disticha. Next base: position 8,421 of record CANYCX012526502.1, on the reverse strand, counting down.
AACTCTCGCTGCAGGATGCGCATCCAACGGGCAACTCAAGCGGACAACAACTTCATCATGAGAAGAAGCTTGAACGTCAACATCCGCAGCTGCCCTGTGGCTTTCTCCACTTGATCTAGCCTCCAGAGGAGATGCATCTCTCGAAGAGCCCCCAAATTTCTCTCTCTCTGATTCCATTACCTTCAACTTAGCTTGAAGCTCATTAATGTAGGCAATAGCATCTCCCAACAATGATGCTTTGTCCATCTTGGATATATTTGGCACAACAGCTCGCAATGCGTAGAAACGCTGATTTAACTTTTCTCGCCGTTGCCTCTCCGCTTCAACATGATTAAGAGGCTCCTCTCTTCCATTTGCTGGCTTCCTTCCTCGTTTTCGGGGCCTTCTGTCATCAGCTACGCTTGGCCTCTCATCCTTGCCTGACGCTTCAACATCTGAATGTTCAGAATCTGCAATAACAGGCCGGGCAATAACAGGACTGGCAGCGGCAGCTGAAAAATTAATTTGCATTTGCACCTGCTTTTGTGGGTGGAAAGGGCTGAGCCTAAACTCCGGTCTAACCCCACTAACAACTTCTTGTCGATCCTTTGAGGGGTTCGACAAAGCTAAAACCTCAGTTGGGCTACCTTGTTTCCTACCAAAATTATGCGCCCAACTTGAACCATGCAAGCCATTTCTTGCGACGGGAAAGGGCATCTTATTTCCATTTGAGTACACATCCCATGTTGGTGGCCTCTCTTCCATCTTTCGGACTGCCAATTTCTCCCTAAAACCATGATCATGTCCTAGGCCAGAACCTTGTTTAGAATTATTCAACTCATGCCCAAAAATCTTATGAACTCCTTCAACTCTTTCAACAATCCCCAAATTTGAAAAAGGAGAATTCTCGTCTTTCTTCTCACCCCCCACGGGTAGAATCGCTGTTGTTACTGTTGGTGTTGCTGCTACTACTGCTGCAGCGACTGGCTTAGTCCCAATTGTTGAACTTTGACTCCGAAAGCGTGACCTTATGGACTGAATCATTTCAGCACTTTCAGGAACAAACCGCACTGAACCCAATTCAACAACTCCGACATCGGTAGCCACCAAGACAATGGTCTGAATTCCAGCAGATTTGGCAAGAAACGACCTGACACAATAATCAGGCCCTGATCTCAGTGCATCAGAGATCCACACATGCTTCCCAGAAACAAAACACTTTCCAGGGCCACCCTCTCCGCGAGGAAACGAAAAATACATAGATGCCAGAAAGAACATTTCAGTATCCGTAACACGGTCCAACCCAAAAGCATAATTCTCATCCTCCGATCCACCAAACAAAGTATGCAGCTTCTGTATAACCCTCTTTCTCATTCTCTGCTGCGTCTCGTCCTCTAGCCGTAAATTAAGAATTCTGGTGACTTCAGATTCTTCACCTTCTCTGGGCTCCCTACAACACCCATCTCCCCAACCAAGAACCCATTCCCCGGATTTCGAACAGGAAAGCTGCCAAAAAATGGCATAGTTCCAACTAAAATTAGAAGCATTAGGCTTCTCAACAAGATCAGACAGCTTGTTCTGCAAATTCTCATCGCTACCAACAGACATTAAAACACCCTCATTTGAAACAGGCTTTGACATCAAGTAATCAAAAGCCCTTGTTCCTAATACGGCTGCAACCATAGTCTTATCTTCATCACTCCAAATTAAACCTCCAAGACCCACTTCAAGCTTCATTTCTAACACACTAATTCAACAAACCAGCACAAGATGATTCAATCTCTATTACAAAACCGAATCTTTCCACTTCAAAAACGAAACTTTATCAGTCTAATCACAAAAGGCCTAACACATTAAGGAAAATATAAATACCAGTGATGCTCAAATACAGAAAATTCAGATCTCAATAAACTCCTAAACTAACTAACAAAAAAAACCCAGAAAAAATATAGCAAAATCAATGCTAATAATATAGGAAGTGAAAAAGAATACAGAGCAGGCAAATTGGGATCAGAAAACAACACTCGGGTAAGGTAACAACATAATGATATAACAAAATAATAGATAGTATTTGCAGTAAAATTTTCCAGGAAAAGGACACTTGAAAGTGGAATGAAATTTTTCTGGAAAACAAACTCCCAAAATAGACTGAGTTTGGTTTATTAGTTGGGTGTTGCCGTGAAAATCTGTGACGAGGTCCTTAACAACAGAGTGAGTTGACCAGGGTTAATGGAGATTATGGTTGAAAAAGTAACCATGGTTAAGAGCGTGATTAGGGATGAGGAAATTTATAAAGGAGGAAATATTGTTGGTGGTTAAGGGTAGTCGGCAATCCTTTTCTTGCAATTATAAGGTTTACTGTTTGTTATAGAATATAAATATAAAAACATCTCCTTGGTGAATATAAATTAGTCTAATTTAATATTTTTGCAAACGTGATTTTTGTTAAATACTATAAAAATTAACAAAATAATCAATTTATAAAAAAGTAGAAGATGATTACAATTGTGTTAATTAATAAAAAAAATTACGCATATAACACGATCCAGTATATTATGACTATATCATTTCCTACAATTATATGGTTGACTTTTTGTAATAGAATTTACGTGATGTTTAATTGTGTGTTTTTTTAGGAAGTAAATAATTAATTGGATATGAGGTGAAAATTTATGGCCCCTCAAAAAAGCATGCCTTGCCAGAAAAAGCATCCTTGGATGAATAAAAATTTTCCGTATGTCCACCGCTCACTCTCTACATTTACCTCTCCAGCATGCTTTACTTCCCATTAATTATTTTACTTTGTATTAACCAATAATTCAGAGTATGTTTTTGTAAATTGTGAAATAAATATAGAAATTTAGATAATTGAGAGGAGTGAAATGTAAACTTATTATTTTCCGAATCGAATAATTAAGCATTGTAGCAATTTGTTTGAAAGATATTAGGAGGAGAGAGTGTAAGAGAAAAGAAGTGGTAGAAAAAGCAAAGAGTTTTGATAAGTTTAAGGTTGGAGGAATAAGTAAGGAAGAGGATGATGGGTTTGATTAGAAAGCATTAGGTTCCGTATTGGATGGTCCCTAAGCCTAATTGAGTGGAATGTAAGGCAAATGAAAGGTGAAAGCGGCGATGCCAAAGGCAATCCGATGTGTATTGCTTGCCTCACCATGTCCATGTGTTTCTTATATTGTTATCATCATCCTTTTTTTAATACAAAAGTTGTAAGGAAATCGATATGTTTTGCTAATTAAATTCTCACTCTCTCTTTTGAACTTATAAGAATTTGTTTTCTGTTTCTGTTTGTCTATTAAATACTTTGTTAGACCGAATGTGAAAACAAAGATAAAAATTTTTCGATCGAAATATTCAGAGACAGAAATAAATATGATATTTTCTTATCTCTACAAAGAATCTGCGTTTTTATCCCTATTAGGATATCCGTTTGAGATAGATGAATTTAAAGAGTGATAGGAATTGCAAAGAAATAGGCTTCATGAGAAGATTTTTTGCGTAATTTTAAATTATGAAATAACAATGAATAAAGCTGAAAAATGTGGTAGAGTAGGATAATCCCTAACAAATTAGACTTGTGCGTGCATAAATAAGGGGAAGCTGAAGGATTCACGCGGTGTGAGCGTGACAGTTCCCACGAGGGTGAAAAAACCATTTGTCACGTGACGCCAGCTTGTCCGTCACGCGTTTTGGGTGGCTTTATCAACTCCTCTTTACTGCAAACACGTTTAACATGCACACGCGTGCCACGTGCTGATATTTTCAACCCAAACAATCCCACGTGTCTAATCGTAACTGGTTCTCGTTTCCGTGAAAAAACAGAACCGATAAACTCACCAACCGAGAGGAGGCAATGCTAAAGTGACGGCACAGTGAAGAGAGAGAGAGAAAGCTCGTGATGAGCACGTGAGTATAACGCCAAGGTTGGGGGGTGCGAGTGAGAAGAACGTGAATGCATTTATTAATTATTATATTGCTTTTCATGAATTTGACAATTCCGCCTATAAGTAATATGCTCAACGTCGCATCTTTTTCACTTTATTTCGCTATCTAAATGGAAATTTTCTTTTGAAAAACAACATTGTCATTTATTTTTTAATTTATCATTTTTTAGAATTATTTTTCATATTTAAAAAAAAATACCTATTAATAATAATAACATCTCAATTAACTTAATTTAAAAAATCTCAAATAACTTTTATAAATAATTTTTTGTTAATAAATAAAATTCCCTTGGAGCTTTACGTGATTGAAAAGGGTAAAATGGGGAGTGAAAGGTCCCAGTTCACGTGCTGAGTGGGGATAGCAATCCTCAACCATTGATAAAAAGAAAAATCAACGGTGGAGTCGAATTGAGAATGGTGTGGTGGACTTTTGTCATCTTATAAACCATCCAACACAAAATTTTATCAAAAAAAAATTATATTTTCATTTTTATTTAATTAAACTCAAAAAAATAGTAAACAGACTCTTTAGTTGGTTTAATTTTAATTTATATTTTAATTTTAAAATGAATTAAATTCAAATACTATCATCTGTCTAAATTACCAAAAACAGTTGAAACACAGCACAAAATACTAGTAATAGTACATAATTTAACTAATTTTAAGGACATAATAGTAATATTACATAATTTAACTAATTTTAACTACTACAACTATTAATTTATTAAAAATCGTAAAAATCAAATTATGTTTATGTTTATGGGACTGAAGAAGTAGTAGTTTAGATTATCTTAATTATTAGTTGCGTCCTAAGATTAACAATCTATCATCCTGCAACATCAAATTAATTAACAATTAAAATGATTTGACGTCCACAATCAAACTGTATTCATTAACAATCACTCCTTTTCACAATACAACACCATGCCTTCATACGTTAATTTAATACCGCAAATCGCACTCCTAACCTATAACACTCCATGATATTAAAGTGAATTTGTCGTGATAATTTTTTATTATAATATTTATATCACAATCAATAATATTTAATAAGCACAATACTATATAGTTACAATACGATTAATAAATATATTTTATGCTTTGTTTATTTTTAATACGTTTTATGCTTTGCTTATATTTATTAAAGGTATATTAGTTAATATTCATTAATTATTTATAAAAATACCATGACATAGATATTATTGATAATATGCTATGGTTGTTTTTCATTTTTCATTCTTAAATGATACTTTTTCTGTTCTTTTTAACTTTGTTAATTTGAATTTTATACACAAATTAAGAAAGTTAATAAATGATGTATTAAATGACTTATTTACTCTTTTAAATAAAACTTAAGTTAAAAAATAAAAAGATGTAGAAGAATTAGTTGGAATAATTGATAGTATTTTAGAAAAAAATATTAAAAAATAAACCAAACAATTTTAAAAAAAAAATTAATACTAAATTAATAAATTTAAAGAAAATTTGGGAATGGTTTATATAGTATTTGTGATAGTTTAGTTTGACTATAGAGAGCGGAATTAAGATAAGGTGAAATGTTAATTTAGGTTAAAATTTTCCAAGCATGTGTCTTCTTTTTGGTGACATCTTGAGTAGTTTTGTTTGACTATAGAGAGTGGAATTAAGATAAGGTGAAATGTTAATTTAGGTTGAAATTTTCCAAGCATGTGTCTTGTTTTTGGTGACATCTTGAAGTTGAAACCTTCGTTACTACCATACCATGTTGCTTAAATTGGTCACGTTTTATAATTCAATTGCACTGCGTTTCACAAGTCGCATTTATATCGACAAGAAAACGCGTTTATTACGTACAATACAGTTCCCCTGTCTAATTCCCACTATTAACTTTTATCTCTTTTTTTTTTTCAACTTTGCCAACCATAATAGATAAAAAAAATAAAAGGGGAATTGAGAGTGACAATCGTCTTTTTTTATTATGCATATTTTTATTTCTATAGTCTCATTTTTTTGACAACATATTTTACGTAATACTGCATTCTCTTATTAAACTTTTTTTATTATTTCTAACTCAATTATTTTTAATTTCTTTTGAAAATTTTATATAAATCTTTCACTTTCAAGTATGTGAGAAAGGTAGTTTGTGAGGTTGACTTATTAGTGTTAGTGGTTACTCTCAATTGACGCATTGTGATTAAGCTTAACACGTTTCAAATAATCTCAACTTTAATTAATCACAACATTACCAACGCATAGTTTATGGTTTATTCAGGACCATAACTTTTGGTTGTACTCATTATTATTATTCATAAAGTAGACGCTTAATCACGTCTTCTTCCTTAAAATATTCATAAACTCATACGCCTTCCAAACTTTTATTTATTGCAAATTCTATAGATTTCGAAACAATTATTTACATTTGCTTTGTTAATTAAATAATCCGTGAGTGATTAATAAGGATTCCAGTATTTAACCAATTAAAATTTAATATCTTTTTATAATTTCTTAAGTGTAAATATAATGAGTTATTTATAAAGATAAATTGTTTTTTCGTTAAGTTTACATAGCATAATATACTTTATAATTTCATATCAAAGGTTAACTTGACAGATTATATTTTTTTTAATTCAAACAGCTCACTTGACCAATTGGCCATGTTTGTCTTTCATACATACCTTCCAAAACTGTGAGAAAAAACATATATGATCAAAGATATGGACAAACCCCATATTGGCTTAAGTCATATTATTGGAAGTCTTACAAATGGAAAAATATTTGTTGCTCATGATTTTCGTCAAGAGACATGTGCCGCTCTAAATACGTTTAATTTCGGAGAAACTTATTTCAAACGATGAGTTCGGGGTTGCTTGAAGTCTCAGGACTTCTAGCTGAACTAATATGGAACGAAACAATCAACCCTTAGGTGTAGGTGAAAATGAAGTGAACGTTGATTGAAATAAATTAATGTGTGTTAGGTAAAAATAATAAGTAAAAGTGCAATAAAAATAAAAATGAGATAAATAAATTATTTAAAATGTGAATGGTAACAGTCATGGAACTTTAAACTAATGTGAAGACTACATTGTTTGTTTTTCCCTGTTCGAGTTGTCAGTAAGATCTCGCGGCGTGCATTTGGGCCATCCACCATGTAAGGCTTCACCAAGCCTATAGAAGCAAAAAAGTAAATCCCATTGTCTAGATTTTAATTGCAAAAATGTATCTTTCTTTTTGTTCATTTTTGTTATGTGTAGTTTTTAGTTCTTTAATTATAAAAATATCTAGTTTTCAAATTTTAATTATATAAATGACTTTAAGGGTAAAAATTTGTTTAAACTCTTTATTTTTCAAAAAATGTGTCTGATTCTTTTGCTTCAATTATTATTTTTCCATTCTAATACAACTCTAACTAAACTAAAATACTTTTTACACTTTCTCCCTCCATATATGAATAATAATAAATACTAAACATACATGTTTTCTATAGATCGTGTTGTTTGAATCTCTTGATTTTTAGCTACTGATTAATTTTCTATTTGAGCTATATATCTCGATTTTTTTTTTGTAAATAGATATGATCATTAATTATGAACATGTTGATAGATTTCTTTTCTGAGCAAATCTCTTAATCACCGATATAACTTTTTTTCTCTCTCATCCCAAACAAAATTTGTTTTTTTAATTATATTTGTTTAAGTTAATGATTTATGAATATTATTTTTTACTGTTCATTTTTGTTATTCATTTAATAATTTGGAGATATTTTTAAGTTTTTTGTTTTGATTATTGTTACTGGTATACAAGAGTGAGTTATTTTGTTTAGTTATTGCTGAGAATGTAGACATGAATGCCGTATGTTTTCATTGCATGAAAATAATTTTAAACAATAACATAAATTAATAAAAATAAATATTTATGAACATATTCTTCCCCTTACTGTTTAAATTTACATATACTTTTATTGAACAGAAAAAAACAAAAATAAGCTTTGTTCTTCGCAACCAAAATATTTATTCGTGCATTTCTAATAACAGATGTCATTTTTTTGTGCATAAAGCAATAAGATAAAAATATTTTGTTTAAAAAATGATTATATAATACAAAAAAAAAATAAAATTGTGAACAAAAATGAATATTTTTATATACAATAATTATATATCTGATGTAATCTTTTATGTGGAAGAATTTTTTGAAAAGATTTTTAACTGTGTTAGAATGTTTTGTTTCTGTTGATTTCTGCAATATTTATATTTTTGTAATGGGTCGTTAAAATTTTTGATTTTTTTTAAGAAATGAACATATGTGAGCAGCATTACCTTGATTTTAGGATTATATATGACAATTTTTTAAAATCAAATGGCACTACACATTTGAATTGTTTTAAATTATGATAATTATTTAAAAAAATCAATTGGATTCCATTATTGTGATTGTGAATTCAAAATTAGGTATTTTTATAATTTTATATTAAGATTTTACTATTTCAATAAATATGATAATATAAATGGAC
>CANYCX012524761.1:0-12737 GCA_948193385.1 Breynia disticha f. nivosa | reverse complement strand
ATTCAGGACCTTCAAACTACCTATTTACATATAGACTGCACATATTGACTCATAATTTATAAATTAGCTATCATTAAAAGATTTTTTACACTCTTATTTATTAAATGGCAAATATACTTTAGTTCTGACTAGATAAAGTTTTTGTACAGTTTACATCAAATTGATATTTAGTTTAAAACGACCAAAAAATTTATATAAGTTAATCTTTATAAAAATAAAAAATATAACAATTTAATATATATTAAGTTATAAGTTTATATTAAGCTTAGATCTATGAAAATAGATATAAGTTTATACATGAAAATATTTAAATTCATATATAAAATTTACATAAAATTTATATGAAGTTTATATTAAATTTATATTAAGTTTATATTTACAAAAGTTAATTCCGTACAAAGTTCAATTAAAAAGATAAAAATTACTTTTCTAAAAAATTTTTAAAACATCTATTTTTCTGTAAATAAAAAAAATATAATGTACTATGTAATTAATCTTAAACCATTAGGTCAAACACAGGCTTGAAATTCTGTACTTTGAGGGATGTGTGGTCATTTGAAGACGATAAGATGTCCTACTTTCATTTCAAAGCTCATCTCAATGTTGGCAACAACTTCATTAATAAATCGTCTTTATGCATTTTTTAGTGCCGCTACAGAATCATAAATCGAACCTCACACATTTAGTGTGCTGCTAGTTGACCTCTTTTATCGCTGAATTTCAGACGAAGAATATAAGTATTATCGTATACACACGCATATATATATATATATACACACACAGTCACCATTTGTCTGCAATAAACTACAAATTTAATGACAGCCATCATTTTGAAAATGGGAGCAAAATGAAAGAAAGCAAGTAGTTTGAGTGAGCAAGAGAGTGGTGGGTAGCTATTGTAGTGTAGGACATCAACTTTTCTTAGTATTAACTGGAATAACATGGTAGGTCCTTTCTCAACAGTTCTCATCAATTAACTCCCTTCATTTTTTCTAATCACTATTCAACATTGGTCGATGCCAACTTGCTTCCCAATTGTCTTACACAATTTTATACAAATCGGATCGAATGAGTCAATCGAACAGGTGAAACGGTCACTGGTCCGATCTCAGTTTACCATTCAAATCGGTCTGCAAGCAAACCGATATTAAATTTATAAAACTCGGTGAACCGATTAGTTCAACCGGTGAACCGATGAACTGGACTGGTTTTAAGTATTGAAAAAAATTAAATATTTTAAAAAATTAAATAATTTGGATATTTTATATACTTATATATTTATTTACATTATTTTTAAACTGCTAGTTTGACCAATAAACCAATCACCCAACGTCTTTTCCAATTCTGATAATACTGGTCTTACACATTACTCCAAAATAAGTTAATGAAGTTAGGGAATGTATTTAAGTTAAAATATATTCGATATCTATAAAAAAATATGCTAATCAAGATGACATTTCTATTATTTCCTCTTACATCGATGAAAAAAATGATACTACTAAAAAGACGATAAAACAAGAGATGAAACTACAAAAAAATACGAAAGAAATGACGATCGCCCTCCTCTGCATCCGTGTCTGCCAACTGGTCGATGCTTAAAATGCTTGAACAATGATTGAAAGACTAATTATTGGTTCTAGCTACCTTAATTATAATAGTACTCTTTAACCATTATGTGAGGTATTTTCAATTCATTTAAATTGTTTGTGAAAAATTAGGAATTCATAAGGAAAAAAAAAAGGTTAAAAAATAAGGTGCCTTCACTTTCAAGACTTTACTAGATGAAGACATGCTTGACCCAAACTCAATTTGGCGATCAACATAGTATTAAATAAAAAGATAAATAATTTAAATAACTAAGAAAATAAAGTTATCAAGTTTAATTTAGTACATCAAAATTAATTTAAATATTCTGAATTTTTTTTTCATCTCTATATTTGCAATATTAATGCTACAAAATTCTTGATAACGGTTAGCTAGTACACTCGAATAATCAATTTCTTATAGTTTAAGAAAAAGAAAAGGCTTTGTATAAATGCATTTTAGATAACTTTTATTTAGTATTAATGAAGAATGAGTTAAAGTCTATAAAACAGGCTAAGTTCATTGAAACTTGTAAACATTGAACAATATTAATGGTGACGCTCATTAATACAAAAACGTTACGATATATCATTAATAAAAGAAGTTATGAATACTACGAACATTAATAGAAAGATTTTATGGACATTGTGCTCATTAATAAAGAGGCATTACGAACGTTATGAATATTAATAAAAATATGTTACAGATGTTATATTAAATAATATTTATTACGTCTACTCTATATAAAGAAATTCAGAATACTTTCAAGGCACGCTCTGACCACCCGAACAAATACATAATTATTATTTGTTAATGACAGACAAGTGAAAAAAAATATTATTATTAAATTTATGTTTTTAATTATAAGAATAAAATTAAATTATTTTTTGTAGTATGAGATAAATCATATTAAAATAGAGTAAAATAAAAATATTTTGTATGGTACAAAATAAATCACATTAAAATAAAAATAATAGTACATTTATTTTTAATATTATATATAATTCTATTAAATTTTGCTTATGAATAAAATAATTTACATAAATTTATGAAATCAATATACTATCACAATGCACAGCATCTCGTCACATTACACGGATAGTGCGATTAGTTCAAATACTAACTTAAGTGTCAGATTGCACTTAGAGGACGAGCTTCCGACCACTAATTGTATTTTATTTTGAAAGATTTGTGGTCTTGGTGGTGAGACGTCATTGTTTAGCTACACAACAACAAGTATAATATATTATGATTGGTTCAACAAATTAATCAGTAAATTTAATAAAAAATAAAATATGAAAAAATAATAAAATTAATATATATGAAAATTTTTGTTTCAAAAAATCTAATATAAAATTAATTTGTCCAAGATAAAATTAAATCTTGATTTGTTGAACAGGCAAAAAGATTTTGTGGATAAGATTTTATTCCAAAACAAAATCTAGTTTAAAACGAAAAACAACATTCGTGAATTGGAGAAAAAACAAGAAGAAAATGACAAGTATGGAACAAACAGAGCTTATGTTTCCCCTTGAAAAGACACAAGTTTAATTTGGTCTGTGTATAGCTTCTTGCTTATGTTATAACTTCATTAATGTCTCAAGTTAAGGCCACCTTCATAAAATAATTATGAAATACTACACACAACACTTCTAATTAGTCATGAAATCGTGGGATTGAGACCAAATTTTCATGAGTTGGGTGTAGAACTCTTAATAGATATGACTGAAATGAGCCAAACCACTTAATCCAACTGGAATCGGATCGTAGAAAACTGAAACCGGAACTGTCTAAATCGGAATCGTAAAAAAAGTTATGAACTGTTGAATCGATGGTTCAACCGGTGGTTTAACCAAACACAGTCCTTGTAATGGCAACCAGTTATATTTGTAACAATTGACTAACGGTAATAAATATGGTTGTTGACTATTTGTTTCATTTCTCGAATGGTTAATTAACTGTTTGAGACTTAAATTATTATTTTTCTTTTTTATTCATCTATAAATACTCATTCATGATTTGCCATTCATTTAATTTGCACAATATTTCTCTCTCTATCAAATTCTCTAATAACACTAATGAAGTCATATTATTTTATTAAATTTAAAAACGTGTCCACTTGTGCTCAATCATCTGTCAAAAAATATTATGTTTGATTCAGTTAAGTCAAAACTCAACATTTATTAACGAAAAAATTGAACCACTTTAACCATAAAATCATACGCATCAGACCAAAATTGACTAAACCATATAAACCATATTTGAACCAAAATCATGTCTAAACTGTCATGAACCATTATTAAAAGGTTAAGATTAAGGTTCAAGTTTTTCTTCAACCGTAACCGACGGTTCAATAAACCAAGGTCATGTCTTAAAGCTTTAATGTCCAAAATTCGTCAATTTTTAAGCAGCTTTTATTGATTCACTAAAATTCGGTACACTTATTGTAAAAATTTTCAGAATTATACCATGCATTATATAAAGGCTATGATCGTATAATGGTTCATGAGAAATATGGTCCTTGAAGTGGAAAATCTTTTAAAAAGAGGACTCATTGAAAATTCTTGATGATTTAACTGAAATATGTAGAATACGTAAAATTAAAATTATTTTTAACTAAATAAATTAATAATTCCTATTTATTTTCATTGTCTTGAATAATTATGAACAGTTGCCTCAATAAGTTCCGTCGAAGAAGAGACTCATAACCGACTACAAAATCAAATAAAATGAAATAAAAGTAGAGTAATATAGATAGTCAAGATTGTGGATTCCAAAAGAGTGGGCCAATTGCTGCTGCAGCGCAATCATCGCAACGAAACTCAAGTCGTTTCTGAAAAAACCTAACCCAAACCAAACAATGCATCCCTCTTCCTCGACATCACACATGCTTTCTGATTTTGACAATACATTTTTCCCCAAAATGAAATATTACCAACAAAATTTATATATATAACGATCTTGTAGTTCACTGATAAATGTGAAGTTCGATAAGCTTTTACCGCTCCCTTCAACGCGGACGAGAAGAGAAAATTATACTATAAAAGAAAATGATGCGGTAAAGAAAACACCGAAGCAAAAGCAGCCGCCCCATTGCATCCGTCGCTGATTCTGCGCATTTGTTGCCGCTTCGCATTGTGGTTCAATATATAGCCATTAAACATGATTTGTGAAGGAGGATAATGAGAGAGTGTAAGATGAGATGTAGACTTGATGGAACCCTTAATTCACTGTTAAGATGAGAATTAATGTGTTTAATTTGTTATATTAAGATTGATTAGTTTATTATTACACAATCTTTAACTTGTCATTAACTAGTCATTGGCTTAGGCCCCCTTCATCACCTAATTAATTAGTGCCATTCCTCTTTTTCAATTTTAGAGAATGACCCTACCAAATACCAATTTAACCATATTTTAAGACAAAAAAAAAAGTATTCATGTTCAATATATTCTCAAAATAGTGGATTTTATACTATAAAAGAGCTTCCTTAGCCAAAAATTTCAGCTTCAAATCATAGATGTTGTTAAAAAATGTTGAATATTTTATTGTACAAACAAATAAAAAATATTCGTATTTATTTTAGGTATTCAGGTCTAATATGTTGTCTTGAATACGTAGTGGTGTACCCACCACCCCATGGCTGGTGGGTGCATCATTGTTAAATTTAATGAGACACTAATTGAGAGAAAACTCAATTACAAGAATTCTAATGGCACCGATGTGCTCGTATGTGTGCCCACATATATAGGTATGCACATAGGAATTAAAGAATCGTGGATGTGATTAGTGGTAACAATTCAGGTCAGTAAGTTGTAATTATGTCCGTGATTTTTTTATCAAATATTATTATTTATGACATAAATATTATAAAAATTGAGTTCGTATTACTCGTTGTGTCTAATTATTTATTCATTAATTATGTTATCAATTGAAATAGTCCAAGAATATATGGTGCTTTGCGAGATTATGAAAGCTTAATTGATACTATTGTGAATTAGTCACATACATACAATCAATGGTGGCTTCCATAGTTGGATGCTAGCTATATTTTGCCTGTGTTTCCTCTCTCAAATTTCTCCTTAGGGTTTAGTCACGGAGATAAAGGGGAGGTTTGCATTTTCTTATCGTATCTTCTCTTATAATTCTATTTTTTGTTGTATTTTTTATAATATCATTTTTCTTACCGTGATTTCTTTTATATTATTTTTAACTTGTGATTTTTGTCCCCTTGCAAAATATTTTGCACGCATTACTCGAAAAGTTGTACATGAAAATCTCCAATGAGGTCACGATGGTCGTTGGATTGGAAAATATTTTGCATGCATTACTTGAAAAGTTTAGTTTTTGATTGTTTTCGTTCGATAATCGAAACCAACCAAACCGATCGATTCAACACACTTATCTATAAGTATATAGAGTACCATTTACCGAAAAAATCGCATAAAAAGAAGTTGAAGAAAGAGATTGGTCACATAAATAAAAAGTTAGAACAAGAAAAAGCTAAATAAATGGGGATTGTACATTTCAAATAGTATTAAAAACGCAGAAACACCAAATCCAACCAAAAGGTCCACATCCTAAGCAAATCAAATTAAATTGGTATTGTTCTAATTTAATCAGATATCTATAGTTCGAGTTTTGGGTACACAACTATGTTAAAACTCGATTACGAGAGCTTACTGCCCTTATGAACCTACCGTACTCGAATGGGAATGAGTCTGGAGTGCCTAGATATCTCGTAGTTCAGATAAAAAAATTAAAACCAAGTTGAATTAATGAATCAAAAAAAGCAAAGCAAAGCAAAGCAAGAGGGTAGCTTCCTCATTAGGAAAAGTTAATAATCATATAATTATCCTTCAAATATGGTTTTGGGATATGGTGGTGGTTGAAGAAAGACATAAATCATAAGTTGTACAAAATAATCTACACCATTCCTTTTTCTTATCACATTTCTTCACTTTTTTAATTATTATCATTATTTTTGTTTGTCTTCAAACACAATTGTAATCCTTTTGTTTTGTCAATATTTCCTTACTATGTCACTTGTGATAAAACGGTCATTGTCTTGGAATTTATAGCAATTGCGAATTAGTGGTGGATCCAAAAAAATGCAATATTTAAGATTAAAAAATTTGCGATGAGTATAAAAAATAGACAAATCGACACAACAACTCTATCGCTTTCTCTTCTGCTCAAGGGACAATACTACGAAAATGGCGGCACACAAAGAGCGAAACTATAAAGAAAGATACAATGAACGACCGCCCTTCCTGCCCCTCGTGTATTTGTGCCGCACGAGAAGAAGATTTTATACATGAGTTATAGAGGTGGGAGTAGAGTAGCAATTAATCAGTGTTATCTAAATCGGACTGGTGATCGAAACAAAAATGAAATTGGGTGGTTAATTTATTGGTCGAATCGGTAATTTAAAAATAATATAAATAAATAAATATGTATACAAATTATTTAATTTTTAAATTATTTTTTTCAACACTTAAAATTGGTTCTGTTTCGACCAATTAAACCGGTTGGTTCGTTAGTTTTCACCAATTTATTAACTTGCATACCGGTTCGAAAGGTAAAACCGGACCGGACGAATGAACGATTCACCGGTTCACCGCCAGCAAGTTCGTTCCAGTTTTTTATAACATTGCATTTGAGTCTCATCCGGATAAAATAACTTCACGGAGTGCATAAAAATTTTAACCTAAGAAAGAGTCCAAAGCATATGGAAACAAGAAGAAATGAGAGGTAGAGCAAGAAGAATGAGATGTAATTTCAAAACAGCAGAAATGGTATAAGTCGTTTTGAATCGAGTGCGCTCCAACGTTCGAATGTAATATAAGATCCTCGTGTTCACTCACTTACTGTTACAATCTTCCATGTGAACTTCTTTAAGCTCTCTAAGTTTCAAAGAATTCCACCTTTTCTTTTTCCTTCTTTTCGTTTGAAAAAGGAAGAGATTAAATGGCAAAAGAGTTCTTTTTCTTTGTTTTATACTGCTATAAATAAGAGAGCTTTGTTGCAGTCATGGTAGAAACCTCATTATCATCACCATGATTATACCTTCATGGCTACGTGAAGCAAAATACACTAAAACACAGCTCAACTTGTCTTCTTTACACCTTTTTTTACTTTATTCAAGCTGCTAGAAGAATATTTCTTTATTTCTTGATTGCTTTTTTCCACATTCAAAGCTCTTCTTGTTAGATCTCTCAACTTGTTTGGGAACTCAGACCCACTTCCCAAAAATGAAGTTTCTCAAATGTGTTCTTAAGCTTTTTCTCATGTATTGTCTTCTTGATGCATTTTCAATAGCAGTAGCTCAGGCAATTCCAGTATGTTCTGAAGCAGACAGGATTTCTCTTCTCGGATTCAAGGCGAAAATCGTCAAGGACACGACGGATATTCTCAGTTCATGGGTTGGAAATGGCTGCTGTGATTGGGAAGGTGTTCAATGCAATACTGCAACTGGTAGAGTTACTCAGTTGGTGCTGCAGAGACCTGAAGATCCTAGCTCATATATGAAAGGAATTCTGTCACCTTCTCTTGGCAGTTTGTACTTCTTGGAGGTAATGGTGATTAGTAACATGAAGTATTTAACAGGAACTATTCCTGAAAGCTTCTCTAATCTCACACACCTTACACAACTTGTTCTTGAACACAATTCTCTTCAAGGAAACATTCCTGCTAGTTTGGGCCATTTGTCTTCCCTCAATGTGCTCCAGTTGAGAGGAAACAGTTTGAGAGGGCCTATTCCACCAAGTCTTGGCAATCTCAGAAAGCTTCAACTCCTGAATTTACAGGAAAATTTTTTGACAGGTTCTATCCCAGTCACTCTCAAGAATCTACTTAGCTTGCAGTTTCTTGATCTGAACTCCAATTCCTTATCTGGGTTGATTCCAGATTTCATTTCACAGCTTCATAACCTCACTGAGATCGACTTATCCAATAACATTTTCTCAGGCCAAATACCTGTTTCCATACTCAGCTTGGCCAGTCTTACCAAGTTGTCCTTAGACAACAACAATCTCACAGGAAATATTCCCAGTCAGATTGTTGGTTTGAAGTCTCTGACACAACTTTCCTTGAGTAGTAATAGACTTTCAGGTCAAATTCCAGTATCCATTTCAAGCCTGCAGAAACTTTGGTACCTGAACTTGTCTAGAAATGGGTTCTCGGCACCTTTACCGGTGATTCCGGTGAGAAGCTTTCCGTCTTTGTTGTCAATTGATCTGTCATACAACAATCTTGATTTGGGAACTCTTCCAGCTTGGATCAGAGACAAAGAAGTTTCAGATGTTCGCCTATCCGGCTGTAAACTTAGAGGAACCCTTCCAAAATTTACAAGACCAGAGTCTTTGAGCACCCTAGACTTGTCTCACAACTTCCTCACAGATGGCATTTCTGGCTTCTTCATCAACATGACTAGCTTGCAGAATATCAACCTCTCGTACAACCAGTTGAAATTCCCTCTCTCAGAAATGGCATTACCAGATGGGATTGCCTCCGTTGATCTACAGTCAAATCAGCTCACAGGAGCTCTCTCGAGCATCATTAACAACAGGACTAGCAGCTTCTTAGAGTCTCTGGACGTTTCAAGAAACCACATTTCAGGCACAATTCCGGAATTCGTCGAAGGACTGAATCTAAGAGTGATCAGAATAAGTGGCAACACAATTTCCGGCAGCATTCCGGCATCAGTTTCAAACTTGAATGACCTGCAAGTACTAGACATATCAAGAAACCAAATAGCTGGCTCCATACCAACTACATTGGGACTCCTTGTCAATCTTCAATGGCTGAATCTATCAGTGAATGGACTCACAGGAAAGATACCAACCAGCTTGTTGGGTATTAAAAACTTGAGACATGCAGATTTCAGAGCCAACAAATTCTGTGGGGAGATACCACAAGGAAGACCTTACAATATCTTCCCTGCATCTGCTTACGCCCACAACTTGTGTTTATGTGGGAGACCATTGCCACCTTGTAGGGCAGGGAAAGGAGAGTGAGTGGGACAGTGAGATCCTGACTCAGTTCAAGTTTTACACATGTTCATATCAAATGAGCATTGCCATATCATACATAGTTCACTTTCTGTCGAACAGATAATCCCATTTTTTATTCTGCTCTGTAATTTCCCAAATCATTCTGAATAATTTTGCCACCAGTGAAGAAATTAGTCTTAACAACCATTGAAGCACTGAATTTCAATACATAGATTTACTAAAAAAAAAGTTACTTATGCGAAGCTCAGAGATATATCGCACCAAAATTCCAAACTTCTAGCAACAAACATTAAATGGAATCCCACAAAACAGATTTACAATACTACCTAGAGATACAGACATGGTAAAAGCATAAAAGATTGTAACTTGATTAGAGACTATTCTTCGTCAGTTGAATCTTCTAATTCCTTGTCAGGATTTTCCTTTTCATCCTTCTCAACATCACCCTTTTTGTCCTCTTCCTTCTCAGGTTTCTCATCCTTTTCATCCTTATCAGAACTTCCTTCATCCTGAATTGGAAAATGAAAACAGAAGTCTGTATCAAAAAATGAACAAGCAAACGAAACTTTAACATAAATTAGCAAAAGGATCTCACGTCTTCAATTTCAACAATATTGTTGTTTTCCAAAGCTTTCTGATATTCTGCCTTAAGCTCAGCAGCTTTATCTGTGTACTGCTGTTTCTCCTGAAACAAAATCAAAGCCCAGCCACAACAACTAAGATTTTTTCTCATTATTAGCAATAATTCAGGAATAAAAACAAGTGCTACTCACTTCCTCAGTCAATGACTTCCATTTCTCTCCGCCTTCCTTAGCAACCTAAACCAAATACAAAACAATAAGCTAAACTAACCCATCAAACAAGAAAAACACCACATGTGGATAACAATCAACAGTACGAACCCGCTTAACATCCTTAGCATCATCTGGATTTTCCTCCTTAAATGCCTTCCTGAAATCATCCCTAAGAAAACAAGACCACACATCAGCACAACCAAATAGAAACACAGTAATCACTACCAATGCTCATTAGCGAACACCAATCACTCACATAAACAGGAAGAAAGCAGTAGGAGGACGTTTGGGCGCATTGGGGTTCTTCTCCTTCTTAGCTTTCTTAGCCTTAGGCTCTTTCGAACTTGATTTCTTCCTATAAACATCAAATAATAACATTTCAGATTTCGCAATCACTCCAGCGGTAACAAAACTAATCAAATTACAATATAAACCTCTCAGTAGATTTCTTCTTCGGTTCAGAAGGTTGTTCCACAACTTGCGCCTCTAAAACAACACAAACAAAACCAAAGTCAGCCTTGCCACTAAAAATTCAAACTTCAATTCACAAATTTAAAAAAAAAAAACACAAACCTAAATTCATTTTAATTTTGGCATCAAGACTACAACTGTGGAAACTAATTAAAGCCACCGGCACATCCTTGTTACACTCCTCACTGAACAAAATCACACATTCAGTTAACCCGGAAAAAAAAAAGTACAATTAAACGTAATTCTAAAAAATAATTCAAAAAATTAAAAAAAAAAACTGACCATCGAGTGAATGCACTGCCGTCTCTGGCGCGGACCATGGAAGCGCCGTTGTCGGCCTCGACTCTCTTCCTTGATTTGGTGGCAACTGCTCCGCCAGACATGATGATGGAAATGGTAAAATTGGAATTTGGGAACGTGCAAGTGTAGAGGGGGGTAAGAGGGGTATTAAAGGAGAGAAATAGTGTGGGAAAATGGAAATTTTTGGGTTTTGGCGGTAATATTTGAGAGCGCGGGATTGGGGAGTTTGAGCGGCGAGAGATTTTGGAGCGTTGGATTTGGAATAGATGGGCGGGGTCTGTGGTGTGGAACAGTATGGGTTCCGACTCAAAATGAAAACGAAGGCCGGTGAAGTTTTACTACTTGTCTTGTTGGACTTTGTTCATGGATCTCTTTGTTGGAAAAATTACGGGTTTGTATAAAATTTACAATATAATAGTTTGAGTTTTACAAAAATGAACTCATCTCAAACTTATTTTTAAAATGCCCACTTCTTTTATCATGATTGGTTTAATGCTCAGATTTGTTATTAAGGACAAAATGGAAAAGTAGAAAAAGAATTTAATCTCTCTTTTCCCTCATTAAGTGTAATGCCCTCCATTTTGCGTTAATTTTAAAATTTAAATTAAAAATTTAATAAAAATATGAGGAAATTTTTTGTGAATTAATTGAATTGTGGATGTGTAGAGGAAATGAAAGTTTATAAGTAATAAATATTTTAGGGAGTTTAGATCGTCGGGGAAAAGTAAAACCAGAGGAAAGATGGCCAATAGTGCCCGAGGGCAAAATTGTCACGAACCAAATTATATATATATATATATCTCTCTAGCTTATATCTCTCTACACCACTCAAAATCTCTCTTTTCCTCTATACTCTCTCTCTAACCCGAAGAAACCCTAAGGAATCCGTTCCTCATTAAATCCCAGTGTCGAGAAGGTTCAGGACCGATCAAGGGCTGAGATTCGGTAAGATTTTCTTCCATGAATTTCTAGAATCCCGTTTTTCGTCCTAAATCATAGATTTTGGCCTTAAAACTATGTCGTTTAAGCTCCGATTTGAGCGTAAAACGGCTCGTCGGAAAGCGTAATATGTGTACTAACCTCTGGTAGCTGTTTTTGGTGTTTATACTTGTGTTAGATAACCGAAATCGAGGTTAGAACGTAAGGGGTGAATAGTGACGTGATCGGGTTTTTCAACCCTAAGTGCGATTTCGTGATTTGTGGTTTAGGTAAGAATTCTCGAGCCCTGTTGAGGTTAATTTAATTGCCAATTTGTAGTATGGTTAGTTGAGGAGAGAGAAGGTATATTAAGTTGTGAAATTGGTATAGGGTTTTAATAAGAAAGTTGTGAAAGATGGTACTTAATGGAAGTATGAGGATTGGTTTTGTGTAAGGTATTCAAGAAAGGTGGTTAGATGAATTCAATAAGGTTGGTGAAAAGAGGAAAGGAATTAATTAGGGTGGTTAGAGATATAAATGTTAGGAAGGGGAAACATAGGAAAACATAATTCCCTAAACATATAAATATGAATTTATTGTCAAATTATTGCTTTATATAGCATTGTGAATAAGTAATTAATGTAAATTATAAATT
>CANYCX012522232.1:0-12523 GCA_948193385.1 Breynia disticha f. nivosa | reverse complement strand
CTTTGAACTAAATGGGTTAAACATTGGCTGAGCCAAATCGTCAAGAGAGGGAAGAAGGTGGTCAGAATGAAAATGGACGAATCCTTGAGGACCAAGAACGGATGAAGGAGATTGGTGGTGGAACAAAATCGAAATGGTTATTTTTTGATCAAGCCCCGGTATCTTCGACCCACTGGGCCGAGACTAATCTGGTTCGGGAAGGAGTTGGGGGTTAAGGTTCATTTCCCTTCCAATTGACGTTGCGGGGGATCGAACCGTGGTCCGCCCTACCAAGTTCAGCCCCCATTACCACTGAACCAAGAGGTCGTTGGTAAACTATAAAATTTCTGAAGATTCGTACCTAAACCATTTGTTCCATTGTTTTATCGACAAATCTCGTCTATAACATCATCATGAGGCCCAACATGATTGGCATTATTAGGGATTATAAAACTCCTAAAAGCTTCCTAACATGAGACAATCTCGTTACCAGCAAGTAAATTCAAAGATTATATCAGATCAAATCAAACTTCCATTGAAATCAAACTGGACCAAAAACTAGAAGCAGATGGAGATCGATCGATTTACTGGTTTTACTCTGGCCACGAGCACTGTGTAAATAATCTCAATGATTAAGTAGATGAAGCTCACTTTAATCATATAAACTTAGTTAACATTTTCTATGAGGTAATTCAGAAGATCAATGACGTAGTTGTCTTGCAAGTTCCTATCTGAAAATAAACCTGACAACTCCTTGGCCTTGTCCCTGTAAATCTTTCCTTCTTCATTCACCACCACCAATCTCAGTGACTCAGCCACTGTCTCACTGGTAAACGACCCATCAAAATCGTGTCTTGGAATAGGATATCCAATTTCTTCCTCATCAAGAACCTTGGCATTGATCGCCTGGTCTGAATAGTAACTCATCAATATAAGAGGTTTAGCCAGCATAAGTGACTCCACTACTGAACTCCACCCTGAGTGAGTCAAGAAACCACCAACTGAATCATGAGCCAAAATTTTTAGCTGAGGAACCCAGCTCGTGTGCACAACGCCTCGTCCCTTGGTTCGCTCCTCAAATCCGGGTGGCAACTCAAGCACATCAGGATCAGAATCTCCGCGCCGAGTTTTGAGAACCCAGAAGAATGGGAGTAGAGAGAGTTCAAGCCCGAGAGCTAGATCAGTTATTTGAGTCTGAGTTGGTTTTGCTTCACTGCCAAATGCAACATACACAACACTGCCTTTTTCTTGCATATCAAGCCACTTCTTGATCGATTTCCAAGTATCAGTATTATCGTCGGTTTCATCAACCGGAGGCAAGAGTCCGGCAGGTACAATAGGTTTCCGGAAAGTAGATTCCATGACTTGGAGCCATTTGAGGTCAAACTCACGGCAGGATCTTTCGACTATGATGTCACATGACTCGACCGTCGAGTTCCATCTAATAATGTCATTCACCCCGAATTCGTCATCCTCTATACAATCAGATGTGCTTACGATTTCATAGTACTTATAAGCAACTTTAGTGGGGAAGGGGAACCATTTCGGTGGAACAGTGTAGTCCTCGACCGATTTTCGAGGTTCAAAATGAACAGTTGGGTCCAACACTGGCCCTAGAAAGGCCGATAATGCTGGCATAAATATAGAAAAAAAAGCACTCTTCACATTCATTTGCTTCGCCACCAAGGGAATCCAATATTGTGAGAAATCAAAAAAGATCCAATCGGGTTTGGAGGACTCGAAGAACTCAGTGAGGGGTTCTTGGAGCAAGTCCATGGCTTTCTTAAGATGTGGAACCTTGTTGACAGGCAAGTCTGTGGTGGCTTCAGCATTAAGAGGAAGACCTTTAACTTGAGGAAGAGGAATAGGGACGAATTGTATGAAGGATGCTAAAGAAGGAGGGAGTTTGGGGAGGCGATCAATGTTGCGAGGGGAAGAAATGAAGGAGATTTTGTGACCCTTTTGAGCAACAAGCTTAGCAAGCTCTAACCATGGCATCATGTGGCCAAAAGCTAGCCAAGGAATCATGGCGATGTGAATGGTACGATCACCGGACATGACTAATTTTTGGGAGCAAATCGTAAGAAGTGATCCGTGGGGAAGAAGATGTAGGGGCAAATAATGCATGGAATTTTATATTGGGTTGGACCATTTTTTAATTACAAACATTTTTGGACACTTGTAACAAGTGGAGATTAAACTAAAAAATCTGGAATAAGACATTTACAAGAATTGAAATAGTAAAAACATAAGATATTGAAATGTTGAAAGCCTAAAAAATGGATAAATTATTGGTAATTATTAGAGTGATTGATTTTGGGAATCTCGAGAATGCATATGTTATGAGGACCACCCTTCCCTCTCCTTTCATCATATCTTCATTAGTCATCGACGAAGGGGGGCAACGTCAAATTTCTTATTTAAATCTTCAACACATTTGGCTTTTATAAATGTTGAGCTCTACGATGAGTTCTTTCATCATGTACTTCATGTCAGAAAACAATTGAAAGTGATGATACCTTTCTGTATTGAGATCACAAAAACAAATTTATACTCGTGATATCCCATTTAACCTAATTTAAATGGGACGAGTTTTTAATGTTTACGATAAGTGTGATTGGACACAAGATAAAATTAAAAATGGCGAAGATTGGATAATATTGATATTTAGTATGCACATCTCATTGTTTGTCCCAAACCCGTCTGCTATGTAAAGATATATAATAATATAATATAATATGAATATCTTATATATTTTTTAACATTTTTTATTATAAACAGTTTATTTTAAAATTAATTTTTAATTATATTAAGAATTACATATTTTAAATTGAAATAATTGTAAAAAATATATATATTTGTTTATGAATAAAGGAATAATATCTTTAAGAACAAAAATAAGATATTAATTTTGCAATGGATAACAAAGCAGGAACAAGACAAGATAATTTTGAGGCAAGAACAGTACAAAAAAATATTGTAAGGCAGAGTCAGGAAAGCCAAAATCCGACGCCAATCTGCTCCATTGCCATTTGCTTTCTTTAATTAACTTGTCAAGAAACTGTTACTGTAAGCAAAGAACTATCATTATTATCATCTCCAAATTAAATAGGAGATAAAGGGGGAATACAACAGGTTTCGCATTGATCTTAGAAACAAGTCACAAATATTCCAACTTCATGCATCACCATATGGAATGGAAGGCATCCTATTTGACAGGAGCTGAATTCCACAATTAGTGCTTCCCGCACCTGTTGAGACAAGATCCCGTCAGCCTGGGGAAGTCCATTACATATGGAAATCAAAGTTGCATCATCACCTTAAACTAGTTTCTTGTGTAGACATACAAACTTCTCGTGTGGAACATCTTTCATAATTTGTTTCTGCTGCTATATATCTTTCACCGAATGATATCACTGCAAGCAAGAAGAAAGAAACAGAGTTAATTAGGTTGTTACTGCTAAAGTTTTTTAAGTTCGACACAATTGGAAGCAAATAGCATAGCAATCCTAATCGTTGATAGGCAATATTTTGATGCATACGAAAATCAATCGGACCTAAAAGAAAAGAGGCTGTTGTTTTATTTGTTCCCGGAACCTAGTGTGCCTATGAAATGCATGTGCAGCAGCGGAACAAGATTGCTTCATTTGAACCAACATCAATAATACAAAGAAGAAAAACATAAATGGAACACTCAATGTCAATGATATGCTTGAATTATTTGATTATAGTGATGCATTTCGGTACTCCCAGGTTGTCAAAAGATTAACCACAAAGCAAGGATCGGCAGCAAGAAACCAGAATAAGATCTTGTTCACAGATCAAAAACATTGACTCATACTTCAAGGAGTTATGCAAAACCATACTGAACACTCTCGCTATCTTTTAAGCTACTTACCAGGAATTCGACCATAGTGGATTGAATCAGCTGTTCAAGCACCGTTGACCCGAAAACCACCAGGGCATATACAGTACTACACCTATTAAAATCTCTTCTGATACACAAGAGGTCCAGTAACCCTGTTAATTTTGTTATTTAAGATATCAAGCTGTCTCTTTCTCCCACACACACGTCCTTATGTAACTCTAATTTTAGAGTTTCTGTGACCAGCGCAGAAACCGTGTCATCCTGCAAATCAGGCTTCTGATAAGTAACAACAAAACCAAGTGTATCACATGTCCAGTATATTTATATATATATATATATATATATATTCTGTGCAATGAAATGCAGAATTTACAAACTGATCAATTGCATCGAACATTCCAAACCATTTATAACTACAAATCACCTGAGTTGATAACTCAGCTGTACCTACATGCTTGTCAGCTATACACTACCGTGTCAAAATCAGCACAGATTTCAAGTTATAGATATCAAACCAAATTCATTTCATCCATTTCTCAATTCCCAAACAATGTGAAATTGTGAATGACTAAAGCGACTTACCTAAGCTTTGACATCCCAACCATTCCACATTGCACCAAGGTGTAAAAGATTACGTTTTCTCCCAAATCATTCCAATGCAAGCAGGCAATAGAAAAGGCTGTAGAACCTGAGCCATAAAAGATTACCCTACAAAAGGTATACAAAATGACCAGTGCTTCAAAAACCTAACTATAAATGGACAAACTAAAAGAAAAGTAATTACCTTTGAATTCATGATCAGCTCAATGAAAATATCAGAAGACAATACCATGTTATGTAAGGGGTGCGAACTGAGTCTATCCTCAAGTTTGCCCCCATGATGGTTACGGCAGTAAAACAGATTCAGATCCTCATCCTCAATGTTCAACAATCACTTCACATCTATTCCCTCAATCAACATCTTGTATGTTTGGGGATGAATTTGACAACCTCTTTTTTCCATGACATCCAATAGCTCAGCGCATTCATCAGCAAGGTCACCCCTTAGAAGACCATCAATTAAAATTTTCCAAGCTACTTCATCGTCATTATACCCAAAACTAAGCAATCTATGAAAAATTAATTTAGCCTTTTCTTTGTTGCCTTCATGATATAGAGCATGAAATAGAAATCTGAAGGACTCTAACCGTGGTAAATAGCAATGTCTGATCATAGTATCCATTAGTTTCATAGCATCCTCATGCATTTTCAGCTCACAACAACAATTGAAAAGCGAATTATAAATTTCTTCAGTGGGTGAGATCCCATCTTCTTTCATGTGGTTGAATAACTTCTGAGCAACTTCAAACCGAGAGACTTTGCAAAGTCCAATGATAAGCTTACTATAAGTATTAACATTAGGCGCACAACCATGTTCCAACATTTTCTGGAATAGTTCCAAAGCAGTTTCAAACTCCATAAGCTTAAATGAATCTGCGACATTGACAAGTATGGCATCTATATCACTATAACACCCTGGTCCATTGTTCTTCAATTTATCTTTCATAAGATGTTTGATCAAGAAAGAATAAGTATGGTGAGATGGATAAATGTCGGCATCAAACATCCGTTTCAGGACATAAAATGCACTATCTGTCAATCCCAGACATCCATATGCATTAACCAACAAAGTATAAGTTAGAGAATCTGGCATAACTCCTCGTTCAATCATCTTAGCCATCATGTCCTCTGCCTCTTTTATGTTTCCTGTGATGCAATATGAATGAATGAATGTAGTATAAGTATATACATCAGGCTCACATCCTGAAGAAACCATTTCATTGATAAGTTTATGAGCATTATCAAAATCATGTTGTTCTAACAAGTGTTTAATAAGAATTGTGTAAGTATGAACAGTACATTTCACACCTATCTTTACCATGCTTTCGATCAACACCACAGCTTCTTTCATTTTGCCTGCTTTGCACAACCCATCTGTCAAGGAATTGTACGTGGATGAGTTGGGCATACAGTCCTCTCTGCCCATTAATTCCAGCAAAGAGCAGGCATCACCTACTTTTCCAACTTTACAATATCCATCAATTAAAGAGGTATATACGATTTCATTGGCACTAATACCTTTATCTTTCATAGAATCAAATAAAGCATGAGCTTCATCTACCCTGTTCCTTTTACAAAGTGTATCTATTAGAAAACAGTAAGACCACTGATCAGGAACCAAACCACTTACCTTTATCAAATCAAGCAACCTAAAGGCATTATCTGTATTGCCTACTTTACATTGCACTTGAATTAAAGAATTATACGTAATCAAGCTTGGTGTCACCTTATGCTTGCGCATCTCACCAAGTAACCCCATGGCCTTGTGTACATTTTTTCTTTTGCAATAACCATATATCAATTCATTGTATGTACGCTCATTTGGACTACAATTATTCGATTCCATCAAAACCAAAATTTCCAGTGCAGACTCCATCCTCCCCTCTTTGCAAAACCCATCAATCAACGCGTTGTACGTGGCTACACTTGGAACCAACCCTTTCTCTATCATCTCATCTAAAATTTTCCTACCGTCACCAACCTTACTTTCTTTACACAAACCATCAATCAACACAGTATATGTATGAACATTAGGTTCACAACCTTTATCCCTCATCTCGTCAAGTAAACTCATAGCTTCTTTCATTCTCCTATTTTCAAACAACGCATCAATAATTACTGTATAAGTACGTATTGTTGGCTTACAATTATCCTCCTCCATTTTCTTAAACAACCTAATACCCTCATCAACCCTCCCACTCCTACAAAGCCCATGAATAAGAACCGTGTACGAAACCTCATTTCTACAACAACCCTTTCGCTGCATCAAGTTAAAAACCCTGTATGCTCTATCTACATCATTATTCCTACAATGTCCCAAAATCAACGAAGTATACGTAAAAGTATCAAGAGTCAAACCCGCCTGCAAAATCTGATTGACATAAACTCCAGCCTCAACAACATTGCCAATCTTACAGAACCCATTAACCAAAGTATTAAAAGTATAAATATTCGGCGAAATCATATCACCAACCATTTCTAGATAAACCCTTTTCATTTCCTCAACCAATTCAAATCGTGAACAGGCCATCAACAGCTCATTATAAACTCTAACACTAAACTTAAACTTAAACCCATGAATCTCATTCCTACAAACACCATTCAAATAACCTCTAACAAACAAAACATCATCAACAGAAGCACAATTTCTAATCATAGCAACACGAATTTTGTCAGCAACAGAAATGAACCTATTGGCAAGCAAAATATCCAAAAGAAATGAATAAGATTGAATATTGTGTTTAAAGCCAGGTTTCAAAGCCAGTGAATTAAAGAATTTCAAGGCAATAGTGGGGTTTAAGTTGGGATTTTGGGAGAGAAAAGAGGAGACATGGTGAGGGGACAAACGGGAAATGAATTTGGAAAAAGAGGGGTGATTAGGCCAATTAGGAAGAGAGAAGAGTGAGAGTAAAGAGGAGGAGAGATCGGGTAGGTCGGAGGGTAAGGGGGAAGTGGAGAAGGGCTTGGGAGAGTGAGAATGGAGGAGAAGAGAGGGAGGTTTAGGTGTTCGCATTCTCATTATGGGGTAAAAAACTTGCTCACCGTGGCTTCATGTTTGTTAGCTTGGAGGAGATGAACAGAGGAAACAGAGGGAGTGTGTTGTGTCTTTCGGCTGCGTTTCTTCAGGCTTTGAGTATGGGCCTTTATGTTTGGGCTGATGGAGGATGAAAAGGTTAATTACAATAATAACCCTCAATTAGGGTGTATTACAAATATAATATTTTATTAATTTTGTTAACAATAATATGATTCAATATATTTGAGGAATTAAATAAAATATTAAATAAACTTGTAATTGAACGATAAGATTTCTATAAAAACTAAAATAGATGATTAATAGTATTAGGAATGGTGATGGATTGTTTTATAGATGCAAGTAAAAAATATAAAACAAATTCAAATAGTGTGTTGTAAAAAAATTATATAGTTAGTAAAAATAAAATAATATTTAAAAAATAGTATTGGATAAAATTTTCTCTTTTGATTATGTCATAGAGATCTAAAAACTGAACTAAAACTGGCAAACTGGAACTAGAACTGTCGGTTCTAAACCGTCGATTTCGAAACCGGGCATGTCTGGTTATGGTGGTTATGGTTCTGGTTCCATGAACCATGGAACTATAAACCGACAATTCACGGTTTCTAACCGATAATTCAGTTAATTTTTAAAGAAAAATCGAACATTAACCGTCAACTGGAAACAAGACTGTTGGTTCCAAACCAGATAACATCTCTAGATATATTAGAAATGAATTTTATTTTTAGGGCATTCCATTTATGTAAAAGTCCCGTATAAAAATGGAACAAAGGACATGAGCTGCCACTCTAAAAGGGTTTTTTCCCTTTTTTTCTCATCTCAATTAAAATCTTTCCTATTTTAACATCTCTATTTAAAACTCATTTTCAAACAATTTTGACCAGCACTTTTTTCCATATCTCCTTTTAATTGAATTAAAAGAAAACAATGTGCTGGGTTGAAACGAGAAGGGGAAGGTCCATTTGAAAAAAAAAATAGAAAACAATGCTCCCATCAACTTGTCCTCTGTCCACCGTCGTCGTCTCTTTTTTGATCGGTTTCCATCCGTCCAAGTGTCATTCTCGGATTTGATTTAAAGGAGTCCAAGCTGCTTTGCTTTGTGGTTTGATTTCGGTGTTTCTTAAGGTTTGGAATTGGGTTTTCTTGAATTCTGTTTGATAAACGCAGGTTTGAAATTGGGTTCTTATGGTTTTGAAGCACTAAATGTTGAGTTTGATGAAAATTGGGAATTTTGGGCAGATTAATTAGTGAAGCTTTGTAAAAGATGAAGGGGAAGATTCTGGAATTTTGGACAGATTAATTAGATTTAGTTTATATATAGTGTGTCAATATAAGAATACAATAATTTAAGATGACATTTTTAGGATATCTTTCCTAAAGTGATGTATATAGAAAGATAGTAATTTTAAAGCTGTATATATGTAATTTGACCATAAAAATGGGAAAGTTAGGTCACTGCCAAAATGACCGAGTGTATTGTTTGCTAGTTAAAAATGCGATTTGTTTATTTGTTCATCTATGTTCAAAAAATACTCAAAAAGTTGCAATTGGGTGTTTTAATTATTAGATGTTAACATGTTTGAAAATTGGACTTTTCAAAAATTCGGAAAGAGCCATGTTTGTATGTGTTCGATTGTGTTTATTGTATTAATATTAATATTAAAATGAACAACAGTGAAAGAATATAATGAAAGTAGTACAAACAGTTATGTTCATTTTTGTTCATCTATGTGAATTCGTGTTTATTTTTTAAAAATTCGGAAAGAGCTACGTTCGTGTTTATTTTCTTCAGAAATTTTTATATTCGTCACTATTTTTTGGGAGTCGAACGTCTTATAAGTTCATGTTCCCTCTATGAACTTCTACATTGGCCGATTATTTACAAGAATAATGAAAAGAACTCCCAATTTCAGCAACTGTAAAAGCAATATCCTGAATCTCTGCTATTAACTCACTTGAACTGAAGAGCTTCTTTATGCCTTCCTAAGAGAGAAAAGACTGTTGCTGCAATGTGCTTGGACGAGAGGCCAGCTTCTTCAAGCTGATCTTTTGGCGATACATGATCAATGTATCTATCAGGAAGAACCATTGATCTCAACTGCAATACAGTGAAAAAAAGGAACTTGTTAGGTTTGGAACCATTGCTGCAGAGTTTCAGTGTTGGAAAGAGAAAGTAATTACCTTCAATGGTCCATCAAGAATTCCAGCTAAACTCAGGAATTGAGCTACGTGGGATCCAAAGCCTCCTATGGAACCCTCTTCCACTGTGATTAAGATTTCGTGCTCCTTTGCCAATTCTCGGATGAGGTTTGTGTCTAATGGTTTGCAGAATCTTGCATCAGCTACTGTTATTGGAATGTCGCGTGCTCGGAGTGTGCTTGCAGCTTCTAGACATTGTTGAACTATAGACCCATATCCAAGGATTGCAACTCTATTTCCTTCCATCAGGATTCTTCCCTTTCCAATCTGCTCAAAAGTTAGGATAAGACTCTCTTTTTCCTGTTTGTAATTTTGTTTGTTGATTATGTATTCTCACCTCAAGTGGAGTTCCTTTGTAGCCAGGAGGCAGAACTGCACCAATTCCATTTCCTCTCGGGAACCTGAAGCAGCTAGGCCTGTCATCGATTGCCGCTGCGGTGGCAACCATATGCATCAGCTCAGCTTCATCAGATGGAGCCATTACTACCATGTTAGGCAAGCAAGCCATGTATGTGATATCAAATGCTCCACAGTGTGTAGGTCCATCTGCACCTACTAAACCAGCTCGATCCATGGCGAAACGGACAGGTAACTTCTGAAGATCAACATCATGTACCACCTGATCATATCCTCTTTGCAGGAATGATGAGTATATGGCACAGAATGGCTTCAGCCCCTCTGTGGCTAATCCGGCCGCAAATGTGACAGCATGTTGCTCTGCAATTCCCACGTCGAAGCAGCGATCAGGGAACCTCTTCTGGAAATAATTTAGACCGGTTCCACCACCCATTGCAGCATGTATTGCTACAATTTTGTTGTCTTCCTCAGCTTCCTGGATAAGTGATTCAGCAAAATACTGTGTGTATGAAAGTGTCGGAGATTTGGCCTTAAACTGCTTCCCGGTTTTGACATCAAACTTGACAACTCCTAAAAATCAAAGTGAAAATAAATTAGAAATCTCTCAAGATTGCATAACAGGAAACCAATTATGGATCATACGAGACGTTACTCACCGTGCATTTTGTCAGCTGCAGCTTCAGCAGGGGGATAGCCCTTTCCTTTCTCTGTGACAACATGGATCAGAACTGGACCAGGCGCAGGCACTGCTTTCACCTTCTGAAATATAGTCACTAGATCTTCAACGCTGTGCCCATCTACAGGTCCAATGTAATATAATCCCAGCTCCTCAAAGAGTGTAGCCCCAGAAGCATTTATCATTCCTCTGGCATATTCATCTACCTTAGATGCAACTTCATGCGCTTGATTTCCAATTTGCTTTGTTAGGCTCTGTAACAGGAAAAGAACAACTTATATACTTGATGATTTTATAAATCGATGCTGGTAATTAGAATAGGAAGAAACTCGGATAAATTTACCTTTGCAGCTTCACGAAGTTTGCGAAATTGTGTGCTTGCTTGAAGCTTAGCCAAAGCACTACTTAGTGCTCCGACTGGAGTTGCAGGGCCATCAATGGTAGCAGTTGGTAATGAAACTTGTTTATTATCATTCAATATAACAATAAGATTAGCATCAAGGAATCCTGCATTGTTCAAGGCCTCATAAGCTTGTCCTGCTGTCATGGCGCCATCTCCAATTACAGATATAACATGATTGTTCTTCCCAAGAATGTCTCTTGCCACCGCCATGCCTACATTCACGAAGAAGAACCGTTTGAATTTAAGAGACACATCAAATTTTCTTCTTCTGAAACCAAACAAAACTGTGATTGTACCAGCTGAACGTACCAAGGCCAGCAGAGACACTGGTGGAACTGTGTCCGGCACCAAAGGCATCGTGAACACTCTCATCTCTTTTCGGAAACCCGGCAAGGCCTGAAGTCTTTCTCATAGTGTGCATCCTAGACCTCCTTCCAGTCAGAATTTTATGTGGGTATGCCTGCAAATCCATCATTTATTACATCATTATCATTTTCTAAGAAGTTATCCTGTGAAATGCGAAGAATTTTCACCTGATGTCCCACATCCCATATGATCTTATCTTCAGGAGTAGAGAAAACATGATGAAGTGCCACAGATAACTCTACAACTCCTAAGCTTGAACTAAGATGCCCTCCTGTTTGTGCTACAGAATATACAATATCTGCTCTTAACTCTGCAGCTAGTTGTTCAAGATCCTAAAATTTTTATAACAACAACAATATAAGACAAAAGCTCACCATTATAAAATTCAAAAGTGAAAACAAAACTAGTCCAGCTTAGTAATAAGGGAAGAAAGGACAGAAATGATAACTACGGTATCTCAGAAATATTTATACCTGTGTTGATAAGTTCTTCATATGAACAGGATAATTAACAGTGTCCAACAATGGAGTTGCTGGTTTTTCTCCTGAGAAATCAATTTTCCATCCTTCTTTCTCTTTCTTTATCACTATTTTCCCTTCTCCATCATCAGAATTATTAGCAGAAGCTTTCACATAGAGCTAAAACAAGACACACCCGACAAGCCACCATTATAAACCAACAATTTTCATGAGCATGATCAAAAACAAAAACACGTGATAAACAACAAACTAGCACTTGAAAGAATCAAGAAAAGAACTAAACATGCAAGAAAACACGTCAAGAATGGTGAATGAAAATGGAAATATAAATAGTTTTGTTAGCATGTGTATACCTGGTTTCTGCAACTATGACTTGTTCCCGATGGTTTCAAGAATGGTGAGAAAGTTCGGTTTGGTGTAAAAAGAGAACCTGAAGCTGCCATG
The DNA here is from genome assembly GCA_948193385.1 of Breynia disticha f. nivosa. NCBI lineage: Eukaryota > Viridiplantae > Streptophyta > Magnoliopsida > Malpighiales > Phyllanthaceae > Breynia > Breynia disticha. The sequence continues at coordinate 115 of CANYCX012522232.1, read as the reverse complement.
CTTAGTCTAAAATGTGTGTATGTGAGAGAGAGAGAGTTAGAGAGAGAGAGAGAGAGAGATTGTAGGGAGAAGAGAAGAAGGAGATTTATATAGCAAGAGAGAGCAGACAGCATGA
>CANYCX012521666.1:0-12412 GCA_948193385.1 Breynia disticha f. nivosa | reverse complement strand
GCACACATGTCAAACAATACACAGCAAATGCATATCACATAGCAACACTCTCACACATTCCAGAGATCATGTCCCTGCTCTGATACCAAAATAAAACATCCTAAACTTAGTTAATTATATAATCCATAATTAACATTAATTAAATATGTTTAAACATTTATAATTTACAATTTTTTTCTTCCATTCATACTTTATTTTCATTTAATAACAGTCATGTTATATTGCAGTATAAAACAGTTGCAATTTCAGCAAAACAGAGGTGCAACACAGGCAAACAGTGCAGGAGCACAGCCCGTGTTGACCCCTTGGTGACTGGAAACTCATAAGAGCATAGCTCGTGCTGATCAACACCCCCATGGTCACGACCTTATGTTGATCAATGACGTCCAATGTTCATTCAACACGGTTGCCATGTCAATTTAGCGCGACCCGTGTTGAACGTTTGCAACTCATTATCAACCTGCAATTAATATGTTTTTGTCATATTTTACCTATACAATACTCATAATTATCAAGTACATTAACTCATCTATCAGCCATCATCAACAAGTAATGTATATCAACATATATATATACCCATCAGAGTCAACATCTATTTTCCAGTTCATATAAACATAACATATGAACTCATTAATATAGCATCATCCCACAACAACTCAAGTACGACCAAAACATATCAACATGCACATGCAACTGATCAAACTCCTAATGGCATCGGCAGAAGAGAGAATGAATCGGGTAGCATTTGTCCAACCTGATCATTAGCACAAATCAGTACTATAATGCAGATACCTATCCAAGTCTTTAACTGTACCTAAAATCAAAAGTCACAGTTGCGTGAGTTGCGGGCTCAGTGAGTAATCTTTAATTCATTTACCAAACTGTTCATTCATTCGTATAACCATCATTGCATCAATTCATATAATCATCATTTGTATAATCAATTATAAAACTATAACTACATTAATCACTTCTCTTTTAAGTAGCTTTCATTTCAGTTCCCATATCAATATTCGTACGTTCTTGTTCATAATAAATTCCTAACTTCTGTCTCCCTACTTTTGGTTTGAAAACATTTTTCCACTTGCTTTTCATGTGGACCTAACTTCTGTCTCCCTACTTCTGTCTTTGAATGATTGATCATTTATCACCTTTCCATATCATATCATTTCACATATCAAAATCAATAAACATCGTTCACGTATCTTTTTTCGCATTTCATATCACATTTCGTGTACCTGTTTCGTTTCAATCGTGTATACGATTCCATTTCTCATATTCTTTCATTTAACTCATCATTTCCATATCATTTCCATATCAATCATATTAGTATGCGCACATCATCACATTCATGTCATTAGCACTCATATATGGCTATATCATTTTGCAATTATACGCAACTTATAATCATTTGCAATAATCGTAGCAATTCGCAATTTATGGCAATTCATATTCATATTTTAATTTAGCCAAATAATGAGTTAGATTACTCACCTAGCTGAAGTACTCAAACTGATACGAGCCCGAACTTGCCTCAATCTAACGTGTCATCCTAAACAACCACTTATACGAACCCTTATCACATTCAATTCTAGAATAAAATAATATGCATTCTTGTAAACTAATTCTAAAAATTTCTAACTTAGGTTCTTTATAAAATTATACTTAAATTAGTAATTATGAAGGATTACCTTTGTAGTTTTGCAATATCGACTAGGATATCGATATCCAGCTTACTCCTAGGATCTGATTCGTTGTTTTTATACTCAATTTGACCACAAACTCTATTTCTCTCTCTAACTCTCTCTGTTCACTCTCTTCCTCAACCTCTCTCGACTTTCTCTCACTTAAATTGCATAAATGAAATTTCTGTTTAAGTCAAGTACTATTTCGTTAAGAGGCACGACCGTGTTCCCATCAGTACGCCCCATGCCATTTTCCACGTGCCAGCTCATGCTTCAATTTCTAACTTTCTTACATGATTTACATCTCAGCACGACCCACTAATTGATTAGCACGGCTCGTGTTACTCAACACGCCTATCATGTTGTCCAACACACCCATCGTGTTGACATTTCCTTTTCTCAAAAATTTTAATCGTGCTCTTAATTAGCACGGTCGTGCTCATCACCTTTCTAGTGAGCACAACCTCATGCCAATCAGCACGCCCCTTGTGCTGTAAGCTATACCTTAATATTTTTTTATGTTTCTGCATAATTACTTTTCTGCCTTCGGTAGTATTGTCCTATCTTACAGTTTAACATTTCTTAATGTGTTTTATGTTCATTTAAACTTACTTTTATTAATTATTTACTAATTATGAGGATTTAGGATAGGAATGTTACAATTCTTCCCCCTTAAGAAATTTTGTCCTCGAAATTCTTTATCCCTTTTTAATTCTATCTTTCATTTTATCTTCTTACTAAGTTACATATATATGCTCAAGTACAAAGCAATGCAATAACATAATTTAAGTCTTACCTGTAAACAACTGAGGATAGTCTCGTCTTATCCTATCATATATATAGCTAGGTTAATCATATGCCAACTTTATTGAGGAAATAAAAGTAATATCACACATACGAAAAGATCAACAAGTACATATCTGGTCAACACTCTACAACGTAAAATGCCACAAGACTACATACACTGCATTACTATTTTAACACAAAAAAGAAGATAGATATCAAGAGTGGTTAAAAGTGCATGGAAATGAATCTTACTCATTTCAATTTACAGCCAAATGATTAACTCCACATTGAAGCAGCTGATTCTTTGTTTAGAACTATTACTTAGAAAAATCTCTTTTGAGAGATCTACTGAGATTATTAAATATTTTTGTCTCGATTTTTTATTTTAATGTGTGTGAAATCTTTAGTTTGCTCTTTGGTACAGCTGAGCTTGATGGTTTTGTCCTTGGCCTACATTGGAAATTGACAAAGGACAATATAGAAGAGAAAAACATTAAGTCAAGATCTTTTTAGGGAGCCTGTACCTCCAGAGAAACCAATATCTGGTGAATATGAGACTTAAGTCTTTTATTATTAATGAAAATATATTGGAAAGAAAATAACAAGATTCCCACAAAATTTGGGTAGTACAATGACTATCTCAACTGCTCCTAATGTAACATTCCCGTCCTAAAACCCTATAGCTAAGAAAAAACTATTAAAATGATTAACATAATTGAGAATCAATTAGAGAATTTAAAGAAGGTGAGAGACAAACAGAAGTCTAAATGAGAATTTAGAACAATTTGAGGGTTATACAAGTAAAAATTACAAAGAATCGAAGTTTGAATTCAAAACCAATGAGAAAATAGAAGAATGACACGGTGGGCATGCTAGCAACACAAACGCCGTGTTTCTGGAAAAGTATATGGCCATGATCATGCTAAAAAAGAGCACAACCATGCTTCTGAAGACTGGAACGGTCGTGCCAGTACCAATACGGGTCATACTGAGTTGTTAAAATGTTGTAAATTGAAGCAGGACGTGAAAAAATAAATGTAGCACGGGGCGTGTTGGAGGCAGCATGATCGTGCTGAGCCTCCGAATGATATATAATATGTTTTCTATAAAAAAATAGAAGGAAAGCAGAAAAGAAATAGAGAGCAGAGTGAGAGAGAAACAGAGGAAGAGAGAAATAAGTAGTTTGAGCTGGGAATTGAGTATAAAATATCGAATTGATCGTAGAATCAAGCTTTGATTCAATTGACCTAGCAGAGACAGAAAACTTTCAGAGGTAACTATAATAATTTACGAAGTTTATATATAGAATTATTGTGAATTAAGTTTAAAAGTTAGGAATTGCTGATAATCGATGATGTAAGAAATTAATAGGATTGAAATAAGAGTATGCATGTTGATATATATATTTTTATATTGAGTTTATAGAGAATTTTGTATATGATTATATAGGAAGATAGACTAGACAAGCAAGACAGGATTAGAGCTAGTATCATTCAGAGTATTTCAGCTAGCAGGTGAGTAGTCTAACTCACTTAAAAATATGAGTTAACATGCAATTTAAATATGTGATAGTATATGATTGATTGTTATTATATATGAATTGTGAAAACGAATGCTTATATATGATCGAATTATGAACAAGTACATATGAAATGAAATGCGAACAAGCACATTTACGACTATCTTATAGTTATACGATTACATGATATTGATATACAAAATATGATTGTTATGTTGATTGGATTGGTGTTGATATGGTGATGATAAGGTGATTGGATTGGTGATATGATTGATCATTGTAGACAAAAGAATATTACTGTAGACGGAAGATAAAATATGTATAATATTGCATGACAAATATTCAACTTGTACAATTAGAAATATGATTACGATCTTAATTTTAATATGAAATGATAATATAAATATGAAATATTTTACAGGAAATGATATTTCAGTTTATGCAGTGAATGAATAAGTTATTATGATTATGATTTATATGACTACTCACTGAGCCTGTAATTCACCAGCTATGATCGTATATTTTATTTTCAGGTCCAGGTAGAGAGTTGAGATAGTTACAAGAAATTTACAAGTGGGTGGACTGCTACTCCCACATTTTCTCTTTCTTTGTCAGACCAGGTCTAGGAGTTCATATGAGTGACATTTGTGTGATGAGTGTATATTTGACATGAGTTTTGTTGATATGATGTTTGTTGAAGTTGGTTTGTTATACATTTATATATGAGTGTTGTTTGCTATTTTGGATGATAATATAGGTTGAAGTACATGTTGATATTGATATGATGATATATACATGTGAGAAATTATACTGTTGATTATGTTTGGTTTGCAGGATTGATATTAGGTTGATTATGAATATATTCTAGGTTACAATCGATATAAACAAACTATATTTAAATGTTATAGGTTTTGTGTTGTACATAACAGAGGACGTATTAGATCAAAACAAGGCCGAGTCCATGCGTGTGTTAACTAACACAATCTGTGTTCTGGCTATTATCTGATCGAGCAGTAAAATGTTTAGATAAAATATGAATATGTTTAAGAATATATTATAGCATGACACATATAGGTATCAAATTTGACGAACAGGAAGTAAAGTTTTTAATTATACAATATAAATAGATAATATGAACAGTAATTGTACGATTAGTAAGATAATATGTTAGGACGCTTTATTTTGGTATCAGAGCAAGGATATGGTCCTTAGATAGTCAATTGATTTATGACATGTATTTGTATGTGCATTGTGTGAAATATGTGCTGAATCATTCTTATTTTTGGTTTATAGATATGTCCCAGCCTAGACAGTCTACTGAGAGAGGGAGTAACAGACCCTCGAGATACTTTTCAAATGTCTTATGAAGGATCTGGACACGAGGCGTATGATCCTCATCATCCTTATTACAATCCAGCCTATCCCTATCCACCACTACCTTATTATCCTATGTACAGGGATCCACCTTTGATTGATTACCATAGTAGATCCAGGAACTTTAAGGAATTGAAAAAGTTGGGAGCTATAGAGTTCAGGAGTACCACAGATCCACGACTAGAAGAAGAGTGGTTAGATCAGGTTATCTGAGTCTTTGAGATGATGTAGGCTATTGTTGGGGATAGATTAGAGTTTGTTGTATCATTTTTATAGGGTGATGCATACAACTGGTGGAAGATGGTTCCACATTCTTTAGAGTTTCCATAAATGATTACATGGGGAGGAGTTTTTACAGGAGTTTAGAAAGAAATATTTATCAGAGGTATACACAGATGCGAAAGGAAAAGAGTTCTTAGCTCTAAAGCAGGAGAAGATGATTATAGCTGAGTACGAGTTACAGTTTACCTAGCTATCCTATTTTGCTTCCAACCTCATTCCTACTAAAAGGGATAAATGTAGAAGATTTGAAGATGGTTTAAATAAGAGTATACGTAAATAGATCCCTAAGTCAAAAATCAGAGATTATACAGTGTTGAGGGATGCAACGATCATGGGAGAAGAAATTTTTAAGGATGATGAACAAGAAGAAAAAAAAGTTAAACAAAAAAGAGTAGCAACTCTAGGAGACTCTAGTAGACCGAGACTGGGAAAGACAATTGAGTTTACACCTATTTGTGATGGATACTGAGGATATTAGGGAGCCCGATCACGACCACCTTCTTATCAAGCTTATGGTGGTAGAGGATTCAGTCAAGGAGGACAAGGTAGCTCAATAACAGTTATAGGACCATCTAGACCTCTATGTCCTCATTGTTAGAGGTGCCATCCAGGTGAGTGTAGGAGGTTGGCTGGTGGATGTTACATTTGTGGGCAGCAAGGATACTTTATGATGGATTGCCCCGAGAAAAGAAATAGAGGAGAGATTGATAGAGATTTTCCTCGTACACAGTCAGTAGGACAAAGTAGTGATCTGATGTTGACAACTAGTGGTACTCGAGGGCACCGCTAGCTCAGCACCTAGTAAAGGCAGAGGAGCCTCAGGTTCACAAACACAATGACAAGCTAGAGTGTTTGTTGTGTCTAGATAAGAAGCAGCAGACGCTCCTAAGGTTATCATTGGTGAGTTATGTTTATTTGATGTTTTGCTTATGGAATTATAGATCAGGATTCATTCATTTATTCATAACACCTAGAATAATACACGCAATAAAAGTAAAACCAGAAATATTGACCCAAAGCCTAGGAGTAACCAAAAACATTGACCCAGAGCCTAAGAGTTTATACTCCTTTAAGCGAAATGATGTGGGTACATATAGTGTATAAAGATTGTATAATAAAGATTCAAGATACAGAATTAATAGCCAATTTAATCCTATTAGACTTAACAAAATTTGACCTTATATTAGATATTGATTGGCTAGCTCGTCATCAAACTAAAGTTGATTGTTTTACTAAGGAAGTAATAATTGAAGCAAAAGAACAAAGTAAAGTAATATTTTGTAGAGAAAGAAAGATTGTAACAAGTTGTTTAGTATCATCTATGCAAGCCTTTAAGATGATTCGAGATGGATGTCAAGCTTATTTGGCACATGAAGTTGATAGAATAACAACATACAAAAATGTTAAAAGAATACCAAGAGTAGAGCAATACCCAAATGTTTTTTTGGAGGATCTCGTAGGATTACCTCCTAGATAGATGGAGTTTACTATTGAGTTGATTCATGGCACGACACCAATATCCATATAACTGTATAGAATGAGACCATCTAAAGTAAAAGAATTAAATAAACAATTACAAGAATTACTTGATAAAGGATTCATTCCACGGTTATGTATAGACTTGATAAAGGAATTAAATAAAAAATTACAAGAATTACTTGATAAATGATAATATAAATATGAAATATTTTACAGGAAATGATATTTCAGTTTATGCAGAGAATGAATAAGTTATTATGATTATGATTTATATGACTACTCACTGAGCCCGCAACTCACCAACTGCAATCATATATTTTGTTTTCAGGACTAGGTAGAGAGTTGAGATAGTTACGAGACGTTTACAGGTGGGCTGGCTACTATTCTCGCACTTTCTCTCTCTTCATCAGACCAGGGCTACGAGTTCATATGATTGACATTTGTGTGATGAGTGTATATTTGACATGAGTTTTATTGATATGACATTTGTTAATGTTGGTTTGGTATATAAGATAATATGGTTAGGATGTTGACCAAACAACTTGGCTTTTCATTCTGTCTTGACTTGTTCAAACTAATGAAATTGAAACAATCCATAAACAATAAGAGAAGAATAGGACATGTATCAATTCTTCCCTTCTCAAAATTTAGCCTTGTCCTTAAGCCTAATATCTAAAAATTCATTCTTGATGACATCTCTATCTTCCCATGTGGCTTATGCTGGTGAAAGTCTTTGCCAATGAATCAATAGTTCTTGCTTTCCTTTTTTTTGATTCTTTGGTCTAGTATAGCTTGTGGTAGTAGGATCAATTTTTCTTCACCTGGATTCATTATTGGCAGCTAAGTTTGCATATCATCTTCTCCCACTTTTTTCTTTAACAACAAGACACAAATAACAGGATGTATTTTTGAAGAAGCTGGGAGTTCTAACTTATATGCCACTTTACAATCCTTTGAAGGATTTTAAAACCTTCATAATATTTTGTAGCCAACTTCAAATTCTCCCTTATAGAAACAGAACACGCTTGCTTCATTCTTGGTTGTGCCTTCTTTATAACCTCACGTGCCTAGTTGATAATTTGATCTCTTGCATCAAATTCACTTTATAATATTTCCACCTTAGTTGTACATAAAACATAAGTCAACAAAGATGGTGGTGGCCTTCCTTAAATAATCTCAAATGGTGTCCATTTAATGGTCGAGTGACAACTTGTATTGTACAAAATTCTGCCTAAGTTACCCACTGTAATCATTGCTTAGGTTGAGAACTTATAAATCATTGCAAATACATTTCTAGTGTTCTATTTAGCACTTCACTCTGTCCATCAGTTTGGAGATGATACCTAGAACTAAAACTGATAGTAGTTTCATTAAGCTGAAATAATTCCTTTCAAAATAAGCTTGTGAATATAACATCCCTATAACAAACATAGTTCTAGGTATCCCAATGCAACTTAAATACATTGTACAACTAAAAAAAGTTAAATCACATCATTACATGTTAATAAAAGTAAGGATGTTTTATTTTGGTATCAGACCAATATATGAAAATGTTTAATTATATGATTAAACACGTAATAAAAGTAGGAACGTTTTACCTATAATGTTAAAAAAATTTATTACAGTGAAATAAATGACTAATAAGTAGAAAAATTATCATAACTAATAATATAATGCTGAAAAAATATATCATATTAAAGAATATTAATTAAAATGTTGCAAATAATCAATAATATAAATTAAAAAAATATTTTCGATTAACCGACTGGACAAACTAAAAAATTTGGTTTAGTTCGGTTTGTTTATATTCTTTATTTGGATCAGTTCAGTTTTTATTTTTTAGAAAATTCAGTTTTCAGTTTTTTTAATTCGGTCACCAAAAGCGATCAAACCGACCAAATGGACACTCCTACTAAGAGATAATCTTCTATAACAAGAGAAGTAGAATTGCTCTAATATATATGATTGTACATTCATATTCATTGATATATGATTGAATTCCTTCCCATTTCCTTCTTTAAAACTGATCATAGTATCAGAGCAACAAAAGATCCCTATAATTGCTTAGTTTTCTATCTCTCTTTGACAACTTTACTAGCAAGTCTTGAGAACAATGACTACACCAACTAATTTGGTAGAACATGGAAAATATAATACAGGTGCTTCTTTGGAAGATTTAACCATAAGAATGACCCAAGCCTTTACACAGAATCAAAACCAGACCCCAACAACAACAATAGAAATAGCTACTAAACAGATTGGCATCAAACTTGATTAAACTAATTATACTCTTTGGTCTCAGATTGTCGAGATGTATATCTCAGGCAAAGACAAACTGGGATACATTAATGGGGACTTACCTCAACCAAAACCTGTTGATCCTACATTTAGGAGGTGGAGAACAAAGAATGCAGTTGTGAAGGGGTGGTTGATCAATTTAATAGACCCTTTAATAGTTGGAAATTTTATTCGGTTCACCTAATCAAAATAGGTTTGTGACACTATTGCTACTACATATTTTGATGGAAATGATAAATCCCAAGTCTATGATTTGAAGAGAAAAGTATCAAAGATGCGATAACAATGGGACATTCAGAAGTACAATACTATTGTCCAAGAGGATCGAGTTTAAACCTTCCTCGATGGATTAGATGATAGACTCGATAAGATACGAAGTGATGTGTTACAACTCCAACCTTTTCGTATTGTTGAACAAGCCTATGCATATATTCGACGAGAAGATATTCAACAATCAGTAACGCTCACACATGCGGATAATATTGTTACTGGTGCTATGGTGTCCCGAAGTACTAAAATGGCCCCCAACTTTAGTTGGTGAAACCAAAACATTCTGTTTCTATTGGAGGATAAATCAATAAGGCTAAAGGAAAAATAGAAAATGAAGGTGGTGGTTTCTCTTTCTATGGCAACTCGAAACACACTAGAGAGACATGTTTTAGGTTTCACGACAACCCAGATTGGTGGCATGAAGTCAAGAATCGCAAACAAAAGGAAGCAAAAGAATCTAATGATGACGCTATAAGAGTAACATTGGCTAGTACTAGCCTGCAATTCTCTCTAGCTCCACTTATAGCATTTGGCGAGCAATCTACCAATAACATCACACCTTCAAGTAATGGTTGTGCTTTACTAATATCTCATGCAGAGAAGCAAGCTGGATGGTTCACGGACTCTGGCGCTATAGAGCATATGACATTCTGTCCCAATGATATTGCTACTAGAAAAAAACTCCAAAAAATGAGTATCTCCAATGCCAATGGATTCATGCACCCAGTCACAGGCGTCGGAACAGTGGAGCTTTCTCCTTTATTATCATTACCTAACACACTCTTAGTTCTATCCCTTTCAAATAAATTATAATCTGTAGGACAAATTATTAAGGAACTAAATTGTGTAGCACTAATGTTTCTTAAATTATGTCTTTTCTAGGACATTCTCACGAAGGAGATTATTGGGCTTGGTACTAAGAGAGAAGGGTTATACTATGTGTACGATTTCATCTCTGAAAAAGTTAACCATGTACATAGTGTGACAAATGCAAACGACGGTCAAATTTGGCTATGGTATTTTCATTTAGGACATCCATCATTCAGTTATATGAAGCATTTATTTCTTGAATTATTTTTTAATAAAGATTATTTCTGATTCAAGTGTGAAACTTGTATATTGGAAAAAATTCATCGTGTATCCTTTCCCATTAGTCATAATAAAACTGATAACCCATATGCTTTAATTCACTCAAACTCTTCGTACAAGTACCAATGGTATACATTGGTTTGTAACTTTTGTAGATGACTGTATAAAGATGACATGGATTTACCTTATGAAGTGGAAAAATGAGGTGTTCAAGGTGTTTCGTACTTTTCATTCTATGATTCGAAACCAGTTCTCAGCAAAGGTTACGATCCTCTGTTCAGATAATGGAAGAGAATATACACATCAAGACTTTATGTGGTACTTTCAGCAACATGATTTGATACATGAATACTCTTGCAGTCAAACTCCACAACAGAATGGAGTAGCAGAATGGAAGAACTGACACATCCTGGAAATGACTCGTGCATTATTGATTGGAGCAAAAATGCCTCACTATTACTGGGATAGTGTTATTGTCACTACTGTTTCACTTATGAATGGCATGCCATCAAAGATATTGGGCTTTAAAACTCTTCTATAAAGTTTATCAAATTTTTTTACTCTACTATCTATACTCCTTCTCCAAAGGTATTTGGATGTGTTGCGTTTGTCCATCTCCACAAAAATCAACGAATGAAATTGGATCTTTGTGCACTCCGTTGTATTTTCTTGGGGTATGGTAGCAACAAAAAGGGATATCAGTGTTATCATCCACCTACCAAATGCACATACATAACCTTGGATGTTACTCCATTAAAATATGAATATTTTTACACATTATCACTACATGCTTCTCCTTTTCAAAGGAGACATAGGTAGAAGAGCAGAAGTGGTTGGATGTTGTAGATGTTGTAGATAATGAGCCAGATAACTTTGTTGAGTACAAAAGTCATGATAGATCCTTTATCAAAAAAGAGACAAATGAAACAAGCACTACAGTTGACACCAAAGGAAAAACCTCTCATAAATTGGCCATTCAAGAAACCCCTTCACTTTATGTACCAGGAAATAATGCTCTTTCCAATGAGAATTTCCTCAAGGTAACTTCTACTACACCATCATCTAGTTGTACTTTGGATACACAAATTGCTCACTATTACTTACCTTTAAGGGAAAATTGAAGGAAAACACCAACTCATTACTCACCTAATGTTGAAGGAAAAAATCAAAGTATCCAATCTCAAATTATGTGATAACTCAAAAGGTGTCTGAACCACTTAAGAACTTCAGTAATAGATTATTCTCTTGTATGATCCTGACTGACATCTTTGAAGCTCTAAAAGATCATAAATGGCTTTGGGCAACTCAAGAAGAGATGGAGGCTTTAAAGAAAAATAGAACATGGGACCTTGTTCCACTACCAGAGGGGAAAAATAGTTGGGTGTAAGTAGGTCTTCTCCATTAAACACAAAGCTGATGGCTCTATTGAATGGTATAAGGCGAGGTTATGGCAAAAGGATACATCCAAACTTATGGAGTTGATTATCAGGAGACATTCTCCCCAGTGGTAAAATTAAATACAATTCGAGTACTGATATCTTTGGCTGTGAACTTAGATTGTTCAGGCCTTCAATTTGATGTTAAGAATGCTTTCCTACATAATTATCTAGAAGAGGAGGTATACATGGAT
>CANYCX012521285.1:0-10292 GCA_948193385.1 Breynia disticha f. nivosa | reverse complement strand
ATTTAGCAACCATTCAAGCAAAGTCACCTTCCTTAGTAAGCATTTACAAGCTTAACATACACCTACACATTCCTCAAGCCTCAATTCATTAACATTTCATATCAAGAAACAATCTACAAACAAGAATCAATCATCAACAAGCAAAACATAATGAGTAAGTGACATAAAGCACTTACCTCGCGCTCCCGCGACGCGATTTGGCCCTAAATCTCCGATTTGAATTCCGTTTATTGTTTCCTACATACATTATAACACATTTACTATCATAATCAACATTCTATACTCATTTCTCTATTTATCTAACAATTTCCTAAGAATCCCGAAATTCTCCCAAAAATTTGAATCTTCCAATCTCACGAAATGTTGTGTTTTTAGGCAAATGATTTATGGAATCATCAACTACAACAATAACCCATTAAAACCCTACCAAATGCATCAATTTGTACACACATTTTAGTTATGGATCAACATTCTGCTCCTTAATCCTTGCCTCTCTTCGTCCTGAATCACATTTTTTATCCTTGACTTTAAAAAATCGATGGAAATATGAAGAGGAATATGGTGGCTACGGTGGTGTGGGTTTCTGGAATTTGATGAAATTAGGGTAAAGAATGGAGGCTGCGTTGGTTTTGGGTCAATGGAGGTTTAATATTGAAGGGTGATGGAGTCTGTGGAATAAGGTGAATGATTTTAGAGGTGGAGAGGTTCAGGGTTTGAATGGCATGAATGGAAGGATGGATCAGAGGTGGTGGTTTAATGGGTTCAGAGGTGTCGTGGTGATTGGTGGAAGGGGGCTTGATTGAGTCTTGGTAAAGGGCTTATTTTGGTCGAAATTGGTTAGAAGAAAGTCAAAATTGATGACTTCAGTTTTCATGTACACGCGACCAAGCTTAAGTTTTCAAGAATTTTGGATCATTACACAGATATGGCCGTGTATTTTTCGGTCGCCCGTGTAGTCTATCTGGTTGTCCGAATTTGTCTTGTTTTGACTTTGTTTCGTCTTAATTTTCGTTAATAAGTCGTCCAAAATTATTACCTAACCTGTAAATAATAAAACAAGAGATAAATAAACTGTTTTCAATGATAAATGCTTAAAATATATATAAAAATATATATATAAGAGTGTTTATCATTCATCATATGACTATGAAATCATATGCCTGTATTCATTCACGTGTTCTTTTATCATTTGATCGTATTTATGGAAATACGATCATATGTGAATAATGTTTTCATTTGCTTATGTTTTCATCTATGTAACTGTACTTTCTTAGGATTATATCCTATAATGTTACATTTATGCTATCAAATATATAAATCAAATATATAATACAAACATATAAATCAGACATATAAATAAATCATCTACCATTAATATCCACACGCTAGTAGATCTAAACATTCATATAACTTAATTTAAAACTAAGTTTGGATTACTTACAGTTTAATATATATAAATCCTCCAAAATATCGAGCCTCTTCCAATCATCGGTCTCTCGTGCTAAATCTCTCTTTCTTTCTTTCTCTCTCTCTCGCCATGTCTCTCTCTTTAAAACCCTAACTCCCTCTTCTCTTTCTCGGCTTTCTCACTCTCCTTCCTTCCCTATTTCCCTTCCTTCTTCACCTACTTCCTTTTCCCCTTTGTATAGACGAGGAAATGAAGCCTCGTCATCCTTCTACGATTTTAATTCACTCTAGATCCTGCTTTAATCCTAATTTATTGGCATTCAACCAACTACGCATGGTCATGCCCTGACTGGATGTTGTCGCCTTACAACGTGTTTATTTGCACCTAAACTACACGTTGTTAACCTTAAGTACTCGTGGTAATTTCCACTGCGCGTACTTGAATCCTACATCGTGTACTTTGCTATTTTTCTGGCTTGGTTTTCCTTCATTACATACTTATGTCAACCCTTAATGAAGCTTCAATCAACTCACATTAACCCTTTAGTTTTTATTCTACTTAATCAGTTTAATTATTTCTTAATCTAAATGCTTAAGGATGAGGGTGTTACAATTCTTCCCTCCTTAAAGAATTCTGTCTTCAAAATTCCTATCTATGTACTATTTCATATGCAAAATTTTCATTCTTGTATAATTATATATGTGATCATTATTTCCTTATACATCATAAATCTTCTGAGAGAATATGAGTATAACCACCAATGCTCGTAAATCACTCCCAATTCAATGTTTGCCCACATATATTTCTATCACCATACACTTTTAACATATATGTCATGAAAAAGCATTCTAGGTACATTCATGAGATTATTCCCTATCATGTGAATCTATATTCCATCATTTCCATCATTTATACATATCTCCAATCATAATATCCTCTAATACAACCTGATCATAACATAAACTCTTTTTGCTCTTTCGAATCAATAATCAACTAATGCTGAATCTGTTCTTAAATCTTATCTATGATATTCTGAAATCATCTGCGATAAACTCACTAATGATCCTCCATATGCACTGAAGATACACTGTTTACTATCAATGAAGTTATTCTGAATCATATAATTTCAAATCAAGTATTCTTTTTCCGGTAGCATAGGGGTCTGCTGCTTCCTCTCTCTCTTTGGTTTAGATCACACAATGCACACAATTACCTATGCAGGGATCATATCCCTGCTCTGATGCCAAAATAAAACATCCTTACTTTTATTATGTATTTATTGATATAATTAAATTTTCTCATATATTACTCTGATACCAAATTAAAATTTCCTATACTAATTAACATATAATCATGATATTTAACCTTATTAATGCAGAAGTGTTTGCAAATGTCTAGTTGTAGAGAGAGGAAGTGCTGAGCAGCTGTAGTTTACCCACTTGTTGGATTATCTTTTCGTACCTATTCCTAAACAAAATCACAGTTGCATGAGTTGCGGGATCAGTGAGTAATTATCTATACTATTTGTCATCTTTTATATCTATCTTTTTCCTTAATTCTATACTTCTGTTTATATACGTGAGGACACGTATATCTTATCCTCTATATAATTTTTACTGTATGTTGTGGTTGTGTTCTATATTGTGTAATATATTATACTTTTTACCATATGAACGTGTGAACATGTGAACTATGTTGTACTATACTATAAACTATATTGTGCCTTACTGACAATGCTATACTTTCATTTCCATTTATCTTTCGTCTCTGTTATACTTTCGTCTCCAATCAGCACCATTATCACCATCATCACCTATCACTTCCTCTAACTGTGTTACCACCACTATGATGTGTCTGTGTCTGTGTACTCTTATGCTTTCATATGATTGTGATTCATTTGACTGTGTTATCTTATGCATGTGTGTAACGGCCCGAAAAATATAACCGAAATTTAGCGAAAAATATATCCTAAATCCGGCAGAAAAATGCTAAAAACTTGGCTTGGAACGGTCAAGGGAACGACCATGGAAACCGTTCATGGACGTTCTACACCAAATGAAAGACTCAAATTCGGTTTTTATGTATAAGGGGAATGACCACCCAAACAGTTTAGCTAGGCCGCTCTACAAACCGTTCGGTCTGACGGGACTTTAAAAATAGACGCATTTTGGACGAAAAGAGAGAGAGAAAAACATATTTCTTCAAGACACACAACTCTTCCTCTTGTTAAAACCCTAAAAAATCCATCCTAACCTTCCTAGACCTCAAAAGCTTGCTTCCTACACATAGAAACTGATATTTTTTTAAAGGGATGTAACCTAAACGAGCTCTAAGGTTCCCAAATGGATTTTTGCAAGGTAAGCTCTTTTTCATCTAACATTTCATTATAAAATTGAGGGTTTTATGTAGAGTTTTATGGGTTTTCATGGGTGTTCTTAATGGTTTGTGAATGTAGCTTACTTTTGTAAGAATGGTGGGAGTATTGTGATTTTAGGTAGGGATTTATAGGAAAAAGGTATTAGAATCTGAAATTTTGTTTGAAAATGAGTGTAATAAGCAAAATGTGACTTATTTTGTGTAGAAGTTAGGAATTCGGGACCCGAGCAGAGTTGAGCCTAGAACCAGCTACGCGGATCTCGAGGTAAGTGTACTTTGACGCTTACCATTGCATGTCTTGTCTTTGAATGGTTAGCTTTATGTGATTAATCCTACAATAATGAAAATGGTAGCAAAATTTGCTTGAATGCTTCTATGTAATTTGATTAGAATTGTGTGGATTTGTGTTTGGCAAGTATGATTGGTAAATGATGATGGTAAGCTGTTGTGAATGTTTTTTTGATAAACTAAATGATGTTTGTGAGGTCGCTTAAATGTAAGTAAGTATGTAATGTGTTATGTGATGAGTTATGAGGGCTTGAACGGTAATTGGAATATTTTGTGTTGTGTTTTTGTACATTAGAAATGTACTTATGGGGTGATGAACTTGTGGAGACTTGGCTTGTGAATTGTGTGATGTTGAGTTATGGCTTGAGAGTAAATGGTGGGCTCGTTAAGAGTGTTAAATTTCGAGCATTTTGCGTAATCAATCATACCACAATCATACACCTTACTATCACTCCAACAGAATCCAACATCAAATTCCCATTTCATTCCATCTTTAACGTGAATAAAAGCATACAACTTATCACATGTCAGACATGATCGATCCATACTATCATTCCACAATAAGTCACACTACCTCCTAAGATCATTCATGCCTTAAGCATACAATCAACATATATTCAAATCATATAACAAAACACAAACACTCACATTAGACATTCATAAGGCAAACCCATATCAAAACCATAACTCATACACCTTCATTTTCATGCCATCGATGTCAAATGGATATGATGAATGTAATGAATGCTAATGCATTTTCACACATATGTGCCCTGAGGTCTAAAACATTGGGTCTAGACCGACATCAACTCATCGAGCTCTCGCTTGACATCAAATCATAAGGACTGGCCTTGCATTGAGCACTCGCTCGACATCAACTCACAATTGGGCTAATGCCCCATTTTTTTTCACAATTGGGCTAATCTCCCATTTTATCACAATTCATTGGGCCTTGCCCGGCATCGAGCTCTCGCTCAGCATAAAATTAACACAAAGATTCGAGCTCTTGTGTTCTCAAACATTTGGGCTAATCCCCAATTTTATCACATGTGAGCCATAGGCTCTCGTATGTCAATGCATGAACATACACGTGCTCATGCCAACACAATAATGATATGTATGAATGCAACTCCATGCAAATCATCTCAACTTCCTCAAAATATATGCACATGAATTTTCCACAATCATCCATATGACAATATCAATCAACATATTCACAATGGCCAACTCATTGCATCACCATCATTCACATATGTAACTCAAAGGGAGTTCAGCACATAATCCATAAAGAACATTCATATCGTGCATATGACAATGTGACATGATTCACCACATCATTCTCAATTATACAATCACATATAACATATATAGCCAACTCTGCCCAAGCAATCACCAAATCATACGAAACACTCATAACATACATTAGAAAGTTTAACATTTTCATTATAAGCTTTATGCTTATGTTCATACCACACTTAACACCTCATTCACATATTTCCATGTACTTTTATTCTTTCTCTAAGTCATTTTCCACATAAATCACATACATAAATCATAGAAGATTTTATGTTCATATCCATAACGAACCATTTATATAGCCTTTAACCTTATAGCATATGATTCTTTAAGCATTTGAATCAATAGACCAAACCGTATCAATTAACTCCTCTTAAATCTCCAATTTAATCAAATAGAACAGGGGAACGGCCAAGTGGAACGGCCAGCTTGGCCGTTCACCCTGGCTGTTCGTACTTGCCTGGCACATTTATATGAGGAACGGCCATGGGAAACAGCCAGTTTGGCTGTTCCCTTGACCGTTCATACCTGCTGGACACCTTAATCAGCAATTTCAACACTTAAACATTTCACAATTCAATCCACACATTTAGTTCATCCTTTTCCAAACAATGCACATATTATATCAACTACAAGCATGCCATTTTCCATAAATTCTCTTTCATACACATTTCAAGCAATCATTCCACATATCAAACTCATAAGTGTAATCAACAAGCACAGTTTAATTTGTATTGTTCATATACATTCGATTTCACATATACTCAAATTGCATATTCCAAACAAATCCATAGGGAAAAAGCAAATTTACATGTCATGCTACAATTCATCATTCTCAATCCCATTTCACAAATCACACAATTCACTATTTTATACGACAACTAAATCCATCATCAAACCATCACACATTATCCATTTCATCGAACAAACCATCGCTTTTATACTTAAAAAAAACTCGCTTACCTATCTGATTCATTACAAACTGCATTCATAAAACCTTACCATTATAACTCAAGCGTCACAAATTTCCTATTCAACATTCTACAATTCCATAAACATTCCATACGAAGGTTTTTAAGTCATTTTATACCTTTACGAAAACCGTTTCAATAACTAAGAAGTTTCCACTTACAATTCACCATCCGAAGGCAGAACCTCCCTAAAGTAAGTGTTGAGAGCGCACTTACCTCAAAATCCAAGCAAACGGTCTCAGCTCAACCTCACCCTGATGTCCCAAACACTATCCCTACACAATCCAAACCACATTTTACTCTCTACAATCAATTTCAAACTTAATTTCAAACTCAATTTCAAATTCCCAATACCTTTTCCCCATGAACCCCTAATTACCTAACCCTAAAATCACAAAACTTCCACCATTCTCACAAAATGAACCCACATTTCTTAACCATTACGAACACTCATCACAAATACTCAATACCTCCTATTCCACCTATAAATTTATATGGTGCAAGGGCTTACCTCGCTAGAAAATCGTAGAAAATGCTAAGGCTTGTGTAGATTCCATTTCCTTAGTAAAATGTAGGAATTTTTATGTGTGGAGTGCAAGATTTTGATGTTTAAAAGGGTTGGAAAGGTGTTTTTTGAGCTTGGGGTCGAGAGGAAACGATGGGAAGTGTTTAGGCTCGACTAATATGGTTTTTCTCTCTCTTCTCTTTGCAAACACACATTTTAATTAGCATTCTACAGCCAAAATGGCTTTGGGAAATGGCCTCTGGCCATTCCATGTGACCTTTCTCAACTGAACAGCCATGGGAACATCCTCCTGGCTGTTCCATATGGCTGTTCACAGCTAAACGGACATGGGAACGGCCTCCTGGCCGTTCCTGTGCCCGTTCTCAAACACAGGAATGTGAAACTTTTGTCGTTTTTGCACGATTCAAGTTCTATTTGCTTGCTGACTTTTGGTAATATTTTTGGGGCGTTACAACTATCCTCCCTTAAGAAATTTTGTCCCCAATATTAGAAGCAAGTTAGGTTTCCGAACTGACTTAACTTACTTAACCTCACACCTTACAAATTAAAAATCTTAGGTTTTAATGATTCGCAAGGATCAATCATATCATAAAGCGCAAACATATTCTTATGTTCTGCATCACTTCCATATGAGATGATAATCGATGAGTTCAATCTAATTCACCTTACTTATAACTCATCTTCATCCTAGTACTACCATTCACACTATCATAATTATGCTCAAAGCACACTCCCATATTAGTATATTGCAGCTCACTCACATCGAACATTTTATAACTTAACCATAACAACTAAAACTAACCAATCTAACAAATTATTATCGATGTCTCACACCTCTTATTCAAATAACCACCATATATCTTCAAGATAGCCTCTATTTATCAAATACCCCAAACAAAGTACCCAAACACATCTTTATGATTCAATTTCCATTTTAACCACTAATGTTCCAGTCCTAAACTTCACTTAACCCTTTTATTAAAGTCACAAAATCTCTGCATTACACCTTTAACTATGCATACACTTGTTTTGCTATCGTAAGCAGATAATCATGACCCACTGGATCATGTTAACTCATAAAGCTGATATCCATCTGTCATCATTACAATACTCAGGTAGTGTCTAGGTAAACAAGAACATAGTTTGCGATCGCAGAAAGAAGAAATGCACAATGTAGAAATTTTTCGAGAAACACAAGTAATGCCCTATCCTTGGTCAAGGAAATATGTAGGAAGTCAAAGGATGTACTTTCTTATACAAGATGCAACTCTGCCAACACTTTTAAGAGAAAGAACGAGCGCTAGCAACCTAAAAAATCATGCTCTATAATTGAATCCTCAAACATACTTTGCCATAAGTGATATGGTGATAAGTATATGTGTGGTTTAATGTGCTAGGTATAAATTATGTGTGTTGGAAAGAAAATGGTTTAAGTGTAAAATGGGTAAAGTGTGATAGGAAAATATTGTAACCTATGAGCATGAGAATACTTTAATGGGAAGGTATGAATAAAACACTAAGTGTCTGAGTGGAAGTTGAATTGTAAGAATATGTTTGGGTGCTCGTTTGGGTACTCCATGAATAGAGGTTTATGGAGTAAGAGCTAATGTTAGGATTAAGGGTAAAAGTGCAATGTGCTAAAGGTATATTGCCAAAAATGGGGGTTATAGAAATGTTAAAACTTATGGGGGTAAGAAATTCCTTAAAGTGAGAATTTATGAGTGGAATGCTTGAATGCTAAAGGGAAATTGAAACATAAGATGGTGTCTTAGTTACTTCTATGAGAGTAAATTATTGTGTTGAACCAGATGGATGAGGGTTAGCATGGAAGTGACAGTAAATGCATGGACTAGATGATTATCTCAATCAATGCATGTGTACGGTAGAATTTTGATTGGAGAGGGAGAAAGAAGAAGTCACAGGAATGCATAAACAGGATGTGGACATGATTGTGAGTGTTCAAATGCTAATTTGGATAATTTGGACATTTTAGTTATTAGAGTCGAGTCAAAATATGCTTGTATGATTGAGGATGCACTAATAGTATAGTATGTGTTGAGCATAAATATAATAACATCAACTATGATGCTATTATAAAGTCGAGTCTATAAGTTCAAAACAAAACTGATTAAATCTTTGAATGCAATCTCGTATGAAAGTGGTGTGAGCATACATGCTGGAATGTAAAGGCACTAACATGGCTATGAGATATGTTTTGGTTTTAGCTGGTTGTTTTAAGTTGAGAGCTTTAAGTGAGAATGTTTGGGTTTAAGTTAGGGTGAGTAATTGAGAACCTAAATCATTCAAATTTTGAGGGAAAAATTTCTTAAAGGGGAGAGCTTAACGCCCTGAAAAATATAACCGAAAATTAGCAAAAATATCACGTAAATTTGGCAGAAATATGCTCAAAACTTGGCCTGGAATAGTCAAGGGAATGGCCATGGAAATCGTTCCCATGGCCATTCTACACGAAATGGTAGACTTAAATTCATTTTTTGTTATAAGGGGAACAGCCACCCAAACGGTTTAGGTGGGCCGTTCTACAGGTCATTCGGTCTGACATGACTTTAAAAATAGACGTGTTTTGGATGAAAAAGAGAGAGAAAAACATATTTCTTCAACACAGCTGACCCTTCCTCTTCCCAAAACTCTAGAAACTCCATCTTAACCTTTATAGACCTCAAAACCTTACTTCCTACACATAGAAACTCATAGTTTTTACAAAGGGATGTAACTTAGACGAGCGCTCCCGAATGGATTTTAGCAAGGTAAGGTCATTTTTCAACCAAAAGTTTTGTGTAAAATTGAGGTTTTTATGTAGGGTTTTGTGGTTTTTGATGGGTGTTCTTAATGGTTTATGAATGTAGCTTAGTTTTGTAAGAATGGTGGGAGTTTTGTGATTTTAGGGTTTAAGTAATTGGGGATTTATGGGAAAAAGGTATTAGAATCTGAATTTTTTTTGAAAATGAGTGTAATACGCAAAATGTGACTTATTTTGTGTAGGAGTTAGGAATTCAGGACCCCGAGCAGAGTTAAGCTGAGAATTGGCTATGTGGATCTCGAGGTAAGTGTACTTTGACACTTACCATTGCAAGTCTTGTCTTTAAATGGTTAAATTTATATGATTAATTCTTCAATAATTAAAATGGTAGCGAAATTTGCTTGAAGTAAGTATGTAATTTGTTATGTGATGAGTTGTGAGGTCTTGAACGGTAATTGGAATATTTTGTGTTGTGTTTTGTACATTAGAAATGCACTTATAAGGTGATGAACATATGGATACTTAGCTTGTGAATTGTGTGATGCTGAGTTATGGCTTGAGAATGAATGTGTGGGCTCATTAAGAGTGTTGAGCTATGCTTAGTATGTCAAGTTTGAGTGAGTTATGAGTATATGTTATGGTTGTCTCTTGCCACTAGTTGGTACT
>CANYCX012520408.1:0-10173 GCA_948193385.1 Breynia disticha f. nivosa | reverse complement strand
TCGAATGTCTGTCATTGTTGCGGGTAATGGCCTTCAGCAATGTTTGGTATTGATCTTGGATCATTTTTTGTTGTTTGGCTTGTTGAGTGGCATTGTCTTCCCATTTCCTTTGCTGATCATCCTTAAATTTTTTGAACTCTTTTTCCAACTTCTTAATGCTCTCATCCATAGATTTCATTCTCGTGCCTTCGGCCATCTCCGAGGATTGACCTCTCTAATACCAAGATGTCAGGACTCCAATGAACGAACTGAACGACCGGACTCGTAATACTAAAGCAAAGCTAAGATCAGGTAAAGAATGGCAGAAACAGGTTAAAGAAAAGGGCTAGGAAGGAGAAGATAAGAGAGGGATAGGGAAAAGAGAGGAATCTGTTATCAATGATAACAATATAATTTCTATGTATTCATGCATACCCTCACCCATGTAGTGGAGCAAGGTTTATAGTGGTCCCAACATTCCTCATAACAGAATATAGAAATACGAAAATAAGAAAAATGGAAATATTGTTGTTGGGCTTATACTAACAAAAGGCCCATAGCCATACTACTTAACCGAATGCGTGGCCCATTCCCTCGAACCCTAGTGATCCTGACACAAACAGTTCTCTCTAACCCACCGTCGCCTCTTCCTTCGACCAAAAAAGGGGGGCAGACATGTAGTAACTCGCTGGACAAGGGGGTTGCCGCCCGTCCTACCCCCTTTGGTTCCGTCCCTATTTGCATCATAGTAAATAATACAAAATTGTATTTTAATTTTTATTTAATAAAATTTGAAAAAAATTGTACGTAGATTCGTTAACTCACGAACTTTAAATTCAACAAAAAATTCTCGTACTCGTAAAATTTAAAAAAAGCCGAACTTAACTTCAACAGGCTATAGCTCAGATGGGTTTGGCTCGTCTACGTGCCGAACTTAGAGGCGGCACGCTACAAGAAAAGCTTGAAGGCATGCAAAGCATGAAACAAGCAAAATAGTCAAAACAAGTATTTCTAAATTTGATGTATCGTTAATTTATGCGATTAGATACTTCCGTACTCTTCTTCAATTTCCGCCATTGACTTTTTATGTTTGCAATTTAGCCTTCCATTCCCTCCTCATATCTTCACCCTACACGTGTCTTCATTTACATCTCCTCTTAATTATTTTATTTCCTTTATTTCTTTATTCTTAGGAGATGGAAATTAAATCCAATACTTACGGATAATTTCATTTCCGTCTTCGTTTTAATCAGAGAATACCTAATTTAACCGAGTACAAGTTATTTGACAAATAGAGATTTTTGTAAATATTTAATTTACAAAATATGCTAAAATATTATATTTTACAAAAAAAATGATCTAACTTTTCTTTTCTTCTAATATATTATTAAGGAGTATTTGCTTTTATAAAAATTAATATATAAAATTTATGTAAATATAATAAAATGTTTATAGTATATATTATTCAATTTGTTTAGAGATTTCAGATTATATATTTACAATATTTATTACACAACCCTAATTAATGCACCAAATAAAATTAATTAATTTCAATCTGTTAGAACAAATTATTGCCCTTATCAATCACTAATTGTATTTTAGACAAGTCTTGCAGATCAAGTAAAAGAGAGCCAAAACGCATCGTATCATTTCTCCTAAACCCTTCCAAACCGGCGTCGTATCGATTAAACTATTCTCCAACCTCCTGAAAACAGCAAAATCTTTACCCTTACAAACTGCCAAAAGTGGCAGCACCCAAGAATAAGACCCGCGCAAAAAAGGAAAAACAGAAGGGCAAAAAGGTAAAAAATGGGGTATATAAAAGGAAGTAGTTTAGAGAAGATGTGAAATCAAAGGGCGAGCGAAGCAGAGGAGTTTCCGTTATCCACATTCTCTCTATCTCTCTAAAGAAACATTTCACCAACTCTTTCTCTCCCTAAAAAATCTCTACTAGTTCCCTCTTTCCGTTGAATCAAATCCAATTAGGGTTTTCGAAAGTCTCTGTTCGTCAAATTCGATTAATTTCGACACCATGGTTACCGATTCGATCACCTCCTCCATTCCTTCAAACCCCAAAGATTTTAACAAGAAGAAGCGCGTGCGTATCAGTCCCCTCATTTTCTCTCTCTTCGTTTTCTTTCAAGTTTAGTTTTTCTGGTAACTGATATTTCCGTTTTCGTAATTTCAGGCGCACAGGTCGGCCAAGTTGAAGCAGTGCAAACTTGATGCCCGCCGCGAACAATGGCTATCTCAAGGTTCGTTAAAGACCTTATCTTTGTTGAATTTGCTGTTATTTAGAATTTTTTTGTGAGATGGGATATTTAGGGATATTATGTGATGTGTGTGTAGTGAGTGTGTTGAAGAAGGGAGGAGGGAAAGAGGAAAGTGTGGCAGGGTGGGGTTTGGTTCAGGCGTGTGGGGATGGGAGGAAGAATGGGTTAGGGAATTTAGATACGAGGCGAGGAGAGGTTGGGGATGGGGAGATTGGGAATGGGGTTGTCCATAATGATTTTGATTCGGATTCGCCTTCAAATAGCCCTATGGGTAGTAGTGTTCTTGGTGGGAATGATTCTGGTACGAATTTCACCGCGTCTAGCAGCAGCAGTAGCAGCAGTGCTGGGTGTTGTTCAGGGAATATTACGGAAGATGAAGAAGGTGGCAGAGATAGGGAGGATGATGATTGCTTGGATGATTGGGAGGCTGTTGCTGATGCTTTGGCCGCGGATGATGATAAAAATAATGATAATATTAATAAACAGGAAGGACAGCATGGGAATTTGTGCTCGGATTCTCATTCCGCTCCACGGCGTGAATCTGCTGCTAGGTTGGACTGTAATTCCAACAATTCGTGGTGTTGTCAAGAGAATTCAAGGCAGGAGAGTACAAGAAAGGTGGCACCTTCACGAGTGGCCCCGGCAAATAGCAGAGCATGGAGACCTGATGATGCATTTCGCCCTCAGAGTCTTCCCAATTTGTCAAAGCAGCGAAGTTTTCCAAACACAGATAGGCATTATGGACATGAAGGAGTTGCTTGGGGTCGTGTGAATACCTCAGCGGTTCCATCTTCATGTCCTATATGTTATGAAGATTTGGATTTCACAGACACTAGTTTCTTGCCGTGTTTGTGTGGATTTCGGCTGTGCCTATTTTGCCACAAGAGGATTCTTGAGGAAGATGGCCGCTGCCCAGGTTGCAGGAAGCCATATGAACATGACCCTGTAGAAGCTGAGCCTAGTGTGCATGGAAGTAGTCTTACGTTCAAGTTGGCTCGTTCTCGTAGCATGATTGATAGATCATAGAAGAGTTGAGTCATCCCTCTTTGGTGAATTATGTACGTCAGGCCTCTATCTCGCTGTTCTCTTTTTGCCATGTCTGGATGTTTGTTTTAGTCTTAGAACTTTAATTCCCTTTAAATTCTTAGTCGTTGGCATATAATCAATCGTACAGATGGCCATGTCTTTTGGTGCCTGGGAATTGAGCTGCTTCTCCTTTCATTTGTTTGGTTCCTTTCTGTATGGTGCATAACTGATGTAGAGACCTCGTGTGGTACTGTGAATAGATAAGATGGTATAGAAATTCAATACATAAGACATCATTACAATATGTTTTTTCTTTCCTCCCTTTTCATGATATATTTCCATTTTCTTGCAGACTCGTCCACTATTGCTTGATAACTATTTTGAGCTCTGTTATGATGCTCATGGGTTGAACCACTTTAGGTAATCATGCATCACTATCATATATCTCTTTGAACCAGTGACATATCCACTGCTTGTCTATTGCGGCTTAATAAAAATTTGTTAAGAAAATAGGCTGTTTTGAAGACGCTCATTGTGAATCTAGGAATAGTTCTTGAAAGTTTGTCTTTTGCTTTAAGAATGGGTTTTTACATATTTTTCTCTCTCAAAGAAATCACGAAGTTTGAAAAATTGTGTTCACATGCCTGGCGTCATTTTCAAATTCAAAGTGAATATCAGGTTTTAACTACGTTTCTTGTTATCAACTCGTAAAGTTATGAACTTTTCTGTACATTGAACAACTTAAATGCATTGCCAGTTGCTATTTTGGGGTTTTCACCATTTCATTGTAATTTGAGAAATTGCATGTTAGGATTAATAGAACCACTTGATTCTATACTTCCTTGGAAATCTGAACTTTGATTAGCTACACTTCAGGGGCTATACCGTGTTTGTCACCTTGTAATAATGTTGCATTGATTGATGTCTTTTGAGGTTCTTCCACCGTAATACTTGTTTTGGTTCCCTAATTTTTGTTGGATTTTTAGTTTTATTACAGCATTGTGAAACTAGTGACGTAGCGTATCAGACTTTAGAATGTTGCTACAATTATTTTAGAACGTTGCATGGATTTTTGGACTTCGAGGTAGCGTGTCAGATTTTTGGTTTTATAACAGCATTGTGAAACTAGTGAGGTGAGAGAAGTGACAATTTCTATGAAGTTGCTACAATTATTTTAGAATATTGCTGCTTCTGATGTGTAAAACGGTTGGGCTTTTGGATGTATAACTATTGCGCAAATCTTGGTATTGTTCTGTTAGCATCCTTCTTTCCTTGTTAACGAAATGTATGTAGTAGTGATGATGTTTGTGCAGCACAGGAACAATGCACGCCAAAGCTGCAGAGCAATTTCAGGTTGTCTGTGGATGGAACTATACTAACTATGTGTTGGGTTAAACTCAATGAGCTTTTTGTTGCATGTAACAAACTTTTAACTCACTTTTGAATGCAAATAATACTTTTGTAGCTATCAATTTATCACGTTGTTAGAATTGTTTCACTTGATTTGCCCTCTTTTCCTTAATTTATTTGGGAATAAGAAACAGAACGTCTGAGACATTCTGCACATTAAAAGTAGATGACATGATCTGGAATTTATGGTGCTGACGAAGGATTTTCCCTGCACAACTTGGCGAAGGTATAATTCTCTAACACTTCCTTTTCTAGAACTCCACTCTCTATCCATTGTTCTGCCTTCTTCTTTAGGTTCTTAACGCCGTCAGAATCATTGGCTCCATTGAGTTCCTCTACTTCAGCCCAGAAACATGACTCTAGGTATTGGCACGACGGCCTTGTCGGATCTTCTCGCCTCTTGGCATGCTCCAGCCATCTCTGCGTGCACTTGTAGCGCTTCGGCCTGCCTTTTATCCTGTAGGGTCCTGTATCTTCGTTCTTGTTGTGCCTGTAGTAGTTTGCGATGTCTAGAGGTTCCGCAATGCGGCGGTACTTGGTTCCCAGAACTTGCCATTCAATTTGACCCTCAAAGTTGTCAGGAAGTTCATATCTCTTCAGCATTTCAATTATCTCGTCCCAGATTCCGGCCAGCTCGAGTCTAGTCACGTTTGCTTCAAAATCCTCTTTGTTTTTTGAAATTTTGAATTTATCATAATAGCCCTGTTTGCTCAGTTCACCCTTGGTCTTGTAGTTTTCCAGATTCTTAAGACCCCGCTCTATATTTTCCTTCTTCTTATTGAATATCGCCAAGATCTCCCATTTCTGCTTCTCCAACTCTTTCGTGAAACGAAGACTCGATCGGCCTCTTTCGCACTGTAATTTCAGAAGAAAATAAACTGATAAGTGAAATCTAATGTGTTAGTTTTGGATAATTTCAAATAATTTCTGACACGATTCCATTTTGAATAGAACTTACAAGGTTTAGGTCATTTAGGATCATGTTGATGGATGCTGCTGTGGAGCCTGCAGCATTTGCTGTCAGGGGAAGTGTTTCCAAATAGTCATCTAAACAAGTTGCAGACTGCATTTTTAAGCAATTAGACAGCTCATTGTTGTAGCTCAAGTGATCATTGATGCTTCTGCGAGCAATAGCCTCATGTTCTGCCGGGAAGCTCAACCTGGATGAATAATACAGCAGCTGCAGAACAACATCTGTGTTTCTAACTGCAACAAGTTTACCATTTCCTGTGCAGAAGACAAAGGTTCCGGCAGGTCGGTAAGGACTCAACCTGACGATGCTTGATATCGTTTCCAGCAGCAGATTTGTGCTACTCATCATCTTGCAAGCAGCATGGCTAACAATAGAACAAGCACTTCTCATGACAGAGATATATAAACCAGGAACATCGACTGCAGGTTGCCGCGCATATGCAGATGATTTTGGATTGAAGAAATCAAGAATCTTCTGAAATTGCTGCTGAATCGACTCGAGTGAAGCAAGTGATATGCGAGGAACAATGTCGTAATTCATCACAAAGTGGATGAAGTAGCGAGACCAATCTTCGCGCTTAAGGGCATGGTTGAATACTGGGTCACCAACCAAGGGAGATCCAAAAGTCAAGCATAGACACAAAGGAGTTGTGTTCGGTTTCGTGTGCCATTCCAGAAACCAGACTGTTGCTAAAATAGCAAGAGCACCGCCGGAGGAGTGCCCTGTAAACACGATTCGCTTCCCATCTTTAATAGCTTTTTCCACCTGGGAATATTCCGAACCACAATTCAAATTATGTGAACAATCCAGAAATCAAGAGCTAAGAACGAAGCTATTACTTACCTCGTTCTTAAAATCTCCTTCCAGGAGAGCTTTGAATCTCAGTTGGAATGCCTCATTGACAGTGGCAATCTCGTCGAGACCTATGCACTTAAGAGAAGGAAATATGTTGGTATCAGCTTTAGTTTCTCCAAAGGATTCATTTCTTATCCACTCCTGCACATTCCAAGACCCAGAAAAGCAAAACAAAACTTCAGAATAATTACGAATCTTTTTGCAAACATAAAACCTTTCTGAGTTCTTGTGTTTCATTGCCATGGAACATGTTTTGTTGATCAAGTCTTCCCTTACATTTAAACACTCTCCTACTCTAACGCTCCACATATTCTCCGATTCTAACAGTATCAGTGTACTGCAACTGCCTTATCGATACAATAAGCCTTCGCAGCTGCCAATATATTTATAAAGGCGTTATTGTTTATGCTTTTCATTTAAATTTTAATGTTTTTTCATTGTCCCTGACTTGAGAAGACTAGCAACTTGGTCTCTCAACATCGTCTGAAACTTCTAGGTAAGTTAAAAAAGATTCCTCACCGTGACTAGATCTAGACGACAAAGTACGATGTTGCTTTTGCTAGGTCTTGGTCAAGCATATTACTACAGTTGAAAATGAGCCGAGCCGTTCTTGAACAATTAGGCATTCAGCTCGTTAATAGCTCGTTCATGACTCGGCTCGTTTGAACTTGAACAATATATTAGGCTCATTTAAATAAATTAGTCGAACCTGAATACTTATGTATTCGGTTCGTAAGCTCGTGAACATACTCGTTTAAAAGGTTCGTTTCAGACTCGTGAACAAGTTCGTAAATTGTACAAAAGATGTACATTTTTTATGAAATTTAGTTGTACAAAGTGTATACAAGATAAATTTTTTAACTATAAAGATGTATATAATATGAAATCATGAACAATGTGTTATTTGTTTTAAGTAAATACATAAACTACAAACTACAAATTTTTATTTAAATAAAAATTTCAATGTTAAATATATTTATTTGTTTCAAGGGAATTAACTTAAAAATTAGTTTTTACATCACTACGAATTACAGTATTTAAATTACAATTTGTTAGTGTAAGTTTTGAATCTAATTTATCTCACTTCATCCTAAGTCTAATATTTTTAATAGTGTGATATCAATTAGATAGTCATTAACTCTTAAACTCTAATTCAATCACTATCAGATTGTTCTGTACTTCTCTCTTCCCTCACGACTACTACCTTATAGACCTCCAAACTCATCGCTTGTTGTAACTCTTTTGTGATTCACTCGTTCTCTCATTGAGAAATAAAATTATATTTTAATTTTTGTTCAGGCTCGGCAAAGCTCGTGAACAGGCTTATATGCCGTGAGCTTTAAATGAACCGAGCTTGAACAAGATTTTGAGTTCGCCAAGAAAGCTCGGTTCGAGCTCATACTTGTGAAATTTTAAACGACCTGAACTTGAACACTCCAAAACTCGACTCGACTTGACTCATTTACATTCCTACATATGACACAAGTTAAAATAAAAAATCTTTCGAGAATTGTAAGATGAATTATTACTCAGGGACGAAGGATGTACTGTGCAGGTTTACGATTTAAGTAACAATAATCTTCCTTATTGGATTGTAAGATAGAACAACACAATGTAAAAGATAATTTAAAAATAAAAGAATTCAAGTGAAGAATCTTTCACTGTTAGAAGTATTGAACTGATGATTTCACTAAACTTGTATATCTGTACATGGACAAAAAGAAAAGTTGAATGGGTTCTTACATCTATATCTCATCCTCTTCTGTTCTAACAAATTCATGTTAGTTTATGTTAGGCCAAAATTGATTTCTACAAGAAAGAAAATTCCAATTTAGTGCACCCGACTGGAACTGTTCTCTGCTTGCAGTTTAGGCCTCTTTGTTATATGCATCACAGATGGTGGAGATGATGATGGAAAGGTGTTATCTTGCGATTTTCTCTTTAGAATTCTGTTTCCTTCGCAATTTCCTCTCATGATGAAATCCCTCAGCCGTTTCACATCGGATAATTGGACAGGTTTTACAAGGAACTCTTCTGCACCTTCTTCCAGACATCTGTTAATCATAAAAAGGATTTCTTGTTGAGACTCTACAGCAGATCAATTACGCAACAATCAAATTTGAACCTGAAACGGTAAGGAACAAGGGTGGAAAAATTACCTGTCAATACGAGTTAAGATGTTCTCAGATGACATGATTACTACTGGAATCTCTCTGAAAGCAGATGATTCCTGCAATTAGATTAATACAAAGTCAGCCTCAGAGTAATGAACATCATATTTTAAAGCAATCCAAGCAAAAATCAAAACTGAACAAGCAGAAACTAACCTTGATTTTTTTTAGCAGCTCATATCCAGTCATTCCAGGCATGGAATAATCAGTCATGATAAGATTCACTTTCAAATCCTATAACAAACACAAGCAAAACCCATAATCAACTCCTCATTCATTACCAAACGTTCTAGAGAAATAGAAAGATGAACATCAACTAAAAGTTTCCGTACATTGAATCCAACTGAGCTATTATTCTCTCCATCCAAACCAAGATACTCCAGTGCTCTAGTTCCACTCTCAACAGCAGTAACTGCAGACAAAACAACCCAAATCACAATTCAGATCAGAACCCAAAAAAAAAACTTTCGAACCCCGAAATATAAATAGAAAACAACTTGAAGAAAAAGCGCACACCTTTACAAGAAGAAATCTTCAACAACTTCTCAATAACCTTCCTGTCAACAATACTATCATCAACAGCAAGAACATGAAGCGGTTCCGAGACAGTTGAAGATGAACCATTAAAAGGTCCAACTTCCTCGACCAAGTTTCTCATCAAAACCTCACCATCCATCGCTTAAAATTCAGAAAGACAGGATTGTTATCGGATAGAAATGCGGAGAGAAAAGGGTACGAGAGAATTGAATGCGTTGGGTTGAGGAATGGAGGAAAGGGGAGTTATATATGGAAGTGGGGAATGGAGAGATATGGGAAATCTTGTCATTTGTTAACTTTAATGAGAGAGGAAGTCTTAGTTGGGGATTCGGAGGATCTAATGGAAAACGTGAGATCTTTGCAAATCTTAAACAGACCCACTTTTGTTCTTGTCCTGTCATTTTTATTTATTTTTTGTTTTGTTTTTAATAAAGAAAATAACTTTTTTTTATTTATCGTAAACCACGATGTGTACTAATCACTTCAGACGAATCTCATTCAAGTCGGAAAGGACCACAAGGGCGACAAAGTTCTTCCAACCAAGTTTCAATGCAGTTATATAACTAAGACTTGAACTCGAGATTACTAATTAAGTTAGAATAAACTTACGCTAGTTGACCTACGCGCTAAATTACTTATGTGTAGATGAGTACGGCAAACATTTTCTAGAAGCTGAAATCAACTTTATTGGAGAGGAAAATAACATGTTTAACAAGCTCAACAGACCGGGTTCTTTAGGGATGAACTCCCCTTGTACCCATTTTTTTTTATAACCAAAAAAACAAGCTCAACAGTATCTTCCTTTCGTGTGATACATACATAATATATGTGTACGTACTTTTATGTCAAAGTTAGGTCATGCCTAGTAAGTAATGAGCTGAATATATTCAACTTTCTCCATTTAATAAAGAAAAGAAGCCGTGACGGGGGCGTTGAGTTCGGTGCAGAC
>CANYCX012520243.1:0-11668 GCA_948193385.1 Breynia disticha f. nivosa | reverse complement strand
TATATATATATATATATATATATATATATATATATATATATATATATATATATATATATATCGGGATAAGTAACTTTCCGCTCAAAATTGCATTTTAGTTTTTAAACTAAATATGCTTCTAACATAATCCTCCTATCAATTAAACCATAATTAAGCCCCTTAACATAATTATATTTATTTGACAAGCTTATAACGTCATGGACAAAATAAATTATTCGTTCACCTCCCACTCGTACATGACAATTGCGAGTACAAATTCTCTCTTTAGGGGACCATAATCCATCTCTTTATAGTACGAGGGCACAATCTTCAACGAAATGTGCATCTAGTTGTTAAGAAACTCAAATATAATAGAAGTCCATTCACCACCTTCTATTCTTGGTTAAACGTGATTTGTCCCCATATTACTTTTCTAATGTCACTATTTTTTACTCACTTTGATCTAAAAAAACTTGTCATAAACACTAATTACATCTTGTAAGAACCAATGATTAGCCACATTAATCGCATTTCTCACAAAAACACAGTAATTCAGGCCCGATGTTATATGAACTCGAGTGATATCTTCAGAAATAATCTTTCTCATCTATTATTTATCCACCATATGTCATACCATTTAACCAAAAAGTTAAGCTGTGCTCACTCGTAGCTAGTGCAGCCTATTTGTACAAATCAAATTAAACATCATGACATATGCTTCACAATAATATCACAGTAAGAAGTAAACTTGTAGAGATCCCCTTGAGCGTTACGAGGTCTCACATAAGAAAAATTGAGATTAATGTCACTTTAATCATTTTTCATCCTTTGGTTGGCTTACACATTATACTCAATAGTGTTGTGATGTATTCTCATCTTATGAGTCCATGTTTATAAAATTATGTCACATGAAGCTTCGATCTTCAGTGCACATAAGTATTTGATAGAACTTCTGTCAACATGTCATGCATGCGTAATATGAGTATATTTTTCATACTTTACCTACGTATTACGCATGCATATAGTCATAATTTCCCCTAAAAATCACATTTTAAACCGTTTTTATTGGAAAATTCATTTTTCAGTTTAAAATGTGATTTACGCGCAGAATAGTTCACACCTTTATTGCTTATCGTCCGTTTTTGCCTAATTTTGACTTTTTATACGATAGTTGATATTGCTTGTGATTAGAGACTGATTTGCGGGCAAGTTGAGATGGATTAGAGAAAGAATTGGGCATAAAAAGAGACGACATGACCTTGTGCTGAAGAGCACAGGTCGTGCTCATCTTAATTTTAAGCCCATAAGCTGGCACGACCTCTTATGATGAGCACGAGCTGTGATGAACCCAAAACATGAGCACGAGTCATGCCATTTGGCACGACCTCGTGCTAAAATTGAAAATGGCACAAATCGTGTGTCGCTCTTGTTTTCATTATGCCATTTGGATTAAAATGCGGGACACGACTTGTGCCATTTCAGCACGATTGTTTCGACCAATGGAATAGTCAATTCTGCGCGATAAAAAGCACGAGGGTTTTCATTTGTGAGGGTCGGATGTTAGAAGACCGATTAGGAGTAGTGTAGATCGATTTAGGGTTTCATGTTCTTTACTTTCTGCAACCTTTTACATTTCCTGCCTTGTTTTAGCTTAGATTTACATTCCCGCACAGTTTTACATTTTTGTTAAAGCTTTCTTTGAATTCCTGCGATGTACATTTTTGTTGTTTAAATTTCTGATGCTATTTACTCTTTCTTGCAGGTTTACATTTGGGTTTTTGTTTCCAGTCAACTTTACATGCTTTCTTTACATTTTCAGTCGCTACCTTTACATTTTCCTGCAATTTACATTTTGATGCAAATCTATTTACTGTTTTTGATGCTGTTTTAGATTAATGTGTTATGCCTTTATGTTTTGTTTACATTTGATGTTGAAGTTTACATTTAATGCAATGCAATTTTGATTTTCATTTAAGTTTGTTGCAATTTATATTTATGTTTGATGTTTTATGCTTTCTGCCTTTACTTTTCATGCAATTTAGGATTTAGTTGCACTTCAATTTTAAGTAGTTTAGTTTAAAATCAATTAAAATTGGATCAATTGGACATTCTAATAAACAAAAATGATGCGTATGATTTTTAGTTCTGATTTCCCTAGGGTACGATAAATTGGGTCGAGTTTTCCTCCCCTATATTACTTGACTGGTACGCTTACGTAAATTAGACGTCACTTAGGTTTAGGACGCGTCAACATGTTTTATAAGACTACACATAATATTCTTACATATAATGTTATATGTCTCATAGAGATTTGCCATGTCACCAATTCTCAAAAAAACAAATTTCTCTTCATACTAGATTTTAACCATCAAATCTATATTTAAAATCTCTTATGTACTTATTAATGAACTCTAAGTTCATAATTTCTTATCCAATAAAGTTATTTTTTGACTCAAAAACAATACTTCTGTTTGATTAGGTTCTTTACGCTATCGAGTATGACTATCTTTCAAGATCGTCATTATCTTCAAGGCACTTGGACCTTAGATAGTAACAGAATCTATATTTCAAAAACTCCTCTTCATATAATAGTTCTAACTATTCATTCATAAAACCTTGCTTTCTTACTTCCTACCCTCTATGTTTATGTAAGAACCATGCAACACCATTTTCATTTGCATATCCTTTAACAATGTCATTCAAACACTTTAACATTTCATAAGTATCTTCCATACTACTTTCAATAATCCTGCTCATGAATTAGTTTTATCTATCTTGTTAATTCCTTCAGCTTAATAGAATCATCTCTTGTACAAAACAAGTCTTAAACTTGTACTGTAAGTCACTCTCTTATACTTAACAAGATGTACTATATGTGGACTACCAAAGAGTATGAAACTTAATCATTTTTCTCTATATCATCAAATTAGGATACAAAACTTATTATCAAGACTGATTCTGGATATAGTTTCTTGAAATCACATTTTCAAGGTCAACTCGTAAGTCATTCTTACCACACTATATTGCTTAATTCTAGTCACACGTGTATCACTAATGCATAAATGAGAATAACTAAATTCACCTCAAATATTCTCTAACTCACAAAGTCTAAACACTCTTATGTTTTATAAATTTGTATTGTGAGACACATTCCCTCAATTTAAATCTCATTTTGAGATTTATCAGTTTAGAAATTAGACTAGTCCTTTTGACTAGATTCCTTCAAGGTAAATTTTTTTTACAATTGAAATATTCCCACAAACTTCTTTTCAACTTTGTTGTGCAAATCCAATTGCGATTATTAATGCTTTTATTAACGTTATCTTATTGGACTTTGTATCTAACGTGATTCCAATACCATTTTAGCACATAAGTAAAATTTACTCAAAAAATAATATTATTTTTTTATTATTGCTTTGGCTAGATCAACCAGTTCTCAATTTTCTTTTGATCCAATAGATGTCACTCACATTCTCATTACTTAAGTCCACAACATAGTAAAATTAGATGAGATAGTTTCGACAATTTATTCTTGACAAATGGAGTTACTAAAAGAATAACAAACATTCAACCCTTGATTGTTACTCCAAGGCTCTTTTAACTACTTGTTTCCAAAACTTAAAAACATGTAACCAAATCATTATCTTTACATGTGAACACTCCCACTAAGATTCAGCTCCAAAATTCTCACTAAAGTTAAGAAACAACTAGGATTAAGTTCAAAACTTTAACTCTCAAGTTCAAAAACTCAAAATTTTCACATGAGTAAGGAGCACCTATCTCCCATTGAAACTAACATCCATTAAAATTAAGATCATGATCATTCACACTCAAGAAAGATGTAAGACTCATTTTTGCAACCTTATTTTCCAATAATTTATACTATTGAAATGGTATTATCATCAAACTAAATAACAAGATAATAATAGTACATGCATTTCATTAGAAAACTCCAGCCGAACATTTATATACAATCAAAATAAGTATGCGAAAGAAGTAATATAGTTTGGAAAACAAACTAAAATGCATGTAAAGAATATGCACAAAGTATGTACAAAACACAAAAATCCCAGTTTCCAAATTTTAGGAGCCAAGACTTCAGAACTCGTATCGCTCTACTCTCCATCCACTGCAAGTGTCAGAGTCCGGCAGCTATCTACGATCTGCACAATCAACACAAACCACACATATATGTGAGTATTTTAAATACTCAATAAATGCTTTTTCATACTTACCAAAGTAGTTAATGCATAAGTAATAGTTATTTATTACGATTTAAGTACATTATGCGATAGGGCAATCATCCCTATTTAATTCCCACTCAAATCTGTGCTTACATTCAGATTTAAAGTTTAGTCAGTCATATTTCTAGGCGGCACGGTTGTGCCGTGTTGTGCACAGGGGTCTTGCTCATCATCTGCAAAGAACAACTCTGGCACGAGCTTATGGATTTCAAAACGACTACAACACGGGGGCGTGTTGATCAGCACGATGGATGTGCTGACCTACAGAAATGCATATCTTACTTTCATTTTAAGGAAACTTTGCCAAAATTAACTTCAAAACAAGACACACCATATCCATCACATATCTGGTAAATACACAACAATATACGCTCCATAATAGCAAATTTTTAACCAAACATACTTGCACACAAAGCCATACCATATATTTCTTTTAACCATACTATTGGCACTCACACAAAACATTTCATTAATCATACCAAAATTATAATTACAGTAGCTAACAACATAACAAACATTTAAACATGCTTATACATTTTCCATGACATCCAAAATAAATATGAATGCATTATAAAATGCAAATCCGATGCCAATGCAATCACATACAATATGCCCCTAGGATATTTATTTTCTTTTTCTTTTTCTTCTTCCTTGAACCCATTCTAGCATCGAGCTCTCGCCCAGAATATCCTCGGACCAGTCGACATCGAGCTCTCGCTTAGATTCATCATCGGGCCCGGCTCGGCATTTAGCTCTCGCTCGG
Source organism: Breynia disticha f. nivosa (assembly GCA_948193385.1). Lineage (NCBI taxonomy): Eukaryota > Viridiplantae > Streptophyta > Magnoliopsida > Malpighiales > Phyllanthaceae > Breynia > Breynia disticha. Next base: position 6,682 of record CANYCX012520243.1, on the reverse strand, counting down.
AATTAATCACGTGTTACATACCAATGCTCATGCAACACATGAATGAATCAAATGCATTCATTATGGCCAAATCTCATATAAAATGCATACTCACTCATCATAATCAAATGGTAGTACATTTCCATAGTAATATGCTAACCTCATCATCAAGTGCACATTCATACATTTCACATATCTCATAAGAATTTATCATAATGCACATTTGCAAGTATTCCATATCATGTGAAAGCATAACCATGCCATCATACTTAACCTCATCATAATCATAAACATATTATATACTTGCATCATAACTAAGCCATGCTTACACGAATCATATCATCAATCAAAGGCAATAACCATATCAATACTATACAAGAATATACTTGAACTCACACAAATAATCTCATATCATTCTTAACATCAAAGCTCCACTTAGAAATCAAGAATATACAAGTCCTTTTTAGACACATTTCAACTATGATTTTAATATAGCTGCACATTTATCATGTATGATTAACCATACAGATGCAAGACATACAATGGTAAGTATAAACAACACTTACCTCACAAATTCGCGAAGTCGGGCTTGCGGCTCAACTCCGATTCGGTTTGCGACAATTTGGATTTCCTAAATCTCCTCCTATAACACAATTATCATAAAAGGTTGCAAATAATTCATTCCATATCTATAAACTCAAAATTCAGCCTTTAAAAATCAATCCCCAGTTCCTCACTTAATTTCCAAACCCCTGAAATCTACTTTTTCTACTCAATTCATGATTTAATCATTTTAAATCATCCTCACATTCTTAACCAATTCTAGTTCAGTTAACCAACATGATTTCAACCCAAATTCATCCTTCTTTTCACTATTTCTGAATTTTCTAGCAATCTATAACTCATACTCACTCAAAATTAAGTCTATGATTCTTACCTTAGTGAAATTTGCAAAAAATCAACTTCCTCCTTGCTTAACCACTCACTCCAGAAAATTCTAGGGTTTCTCTCGTAAGTTTACACAACTATTTGTTCTGTTTGTGCAATGAAACAATATTACTCGAAATTCTGTTTTAAAATTGCCCAGTTGACACGACCTCAGCAAGGGTCGTACTCCAGGTCGTGCTGTGCTTTTCTTGCACGAGTTTTATTCTGGTCGTGCACGAGATTGTTCTGAACATTTTCAACAAAGATGAGCACGTCGTCCGGCAAGGTCGTGCTCCAGCCCATGCTCTTCTACTGTTTTCAGCAACTTTCCAATTTCATTCCAATTCAATTCTTTTTTAATCTATTTTCTATATTGATTTATTCTAACAATTTCTAGGGCATTACAATTCTCCCCCTTAGGAAATTTTGTCCCTAAAATTTGAATCGGCTGAATTCGCTATGAATTCCAAACTTAATTAAAGTATACCTTAAGTGTAAACACTTACACTTAACACATAACTTACCAAAAAAGTAAAATTTTCAGCAATAATCAAACTCACCTCAAATCTTATCAAGCGTCTGACTTTGGAAACAGATACGGATACTGTTGTAGCATCAATCTCCACCTCCCAGGTAGCTTCCTTTGGTGAATGAAAAATCCATTTTACCAATACCATAGGAATCTCCCAGTTTCGTAACTGTCTCATCTGTCGGCCTAAAATCTCAACAGGCTCCTCCTCGTAAGATAAATCCTTTGAAATCTCAACTCTGGAGTCCTAAGTACTTGACTTGGATCAGATCGGTACCTCCTCAACATAGATACGTTAAAAACATATGGAGTCGAGATAACTCCTCTGGTAATCGTAATCGATAGGCAAGTGGTCCAACTCCCTCGATAACCTTACACGGTCCTACATGCCTCAGACTCAACTTACCTCTCCTCGCAAATCTGATCACCCCTCTTCATTGCAAAACCCTAAGAAAAACTCTATCTCCAACCTCGTATAATATATCCCGATGATATCTATCAAAATAGCTCTTTTGTCTGTTGTGAGCCGCTTGCATACATCTTTTTACAACATTAACTTTCTCGAGAGATGCTGAACCAACTCTGATCCCTCTATCTATCGCAAACCATCAACATCCCAATACGTTGGACAACGACATTATCTTCCATATAAAGCCTCATAAGTTGCCATTCCAATACTCGAATGATAAATGTTATTATATGCAAACTCGATCAAAGGAAAATGATCGTACCAATTACCTACAAACTCTAACACATAGTCTTTCACCATATCCTCAACTGTCTGAATTGTACTCTCAGATTGTACTTCAGTCTGAGGATGAGATGCAGTACTAAATCTCAATCTAGTACCCATCGCATCTTGTAGACTCCTTCAGAATTGCAATGTGAATTGTGGTTCACGATCAAACATAATCGATATAGGAACTCCATGTAATCTCACTATCTCGACAACATACAAACTAGTGAGTTTATCTAAGGTATCATCTTGTCGTATAGCCAAGACATTTTCTGATTTCATCAACCTATCCACAATAACCCACATGGCATCGTGATGTCTAAACGTCCCTGGTAATCCCACAATAAAATCCATAGTGATCTTCTCCTATTTTTATTTTGGAATCTTTAACGGTCTCAACTTTCCAGCTGGAGCTTAATGTTCTGCTTTGATCTGCTGACAAGGTAGACATCTAGCCTCGAACTCTGCTATCTCTTGTTTCATATTCACCCACCAGAACATATCTCGCATATCTCAATACATTTTAGTACTTCTAAGATATACTGAATACGGTGAAGAATGTGCTTTAGTGTAACGTCCTAAAAATTATGATAATTAATGGATTTAATTAAGTATATAGAAAATGTACATAAATTTTTCGCGAATTAATTTAAATAATAAATTAGTGAAAGGGGTGAGAATAAGTAGGAAGTAAAAATCGAAGTTGTTAAATTGATCGGGAAAGAGAAAACGAAGGAACGGTGAGTCATAAGTGATCGAGGGCAAAACTGTCCAAAACCGAACCTTATATATGTAATCTTTATTCCTCTCTCTACACTTTACTTAAAACCTTCTCTCTCTTCCTTACCAACTCTCCCAAAGCTCAAAAACCCTAAGAAACGTTATTCCTCGTGGAACCCTAGTGTCGGGAAGATTTAGAATTGATCGAGGAGTGAATTACAGTAAGAATTTCTGGTATGATTTGGTAAATCACGTTTTTATATACATACCTTAGCTTTCGGGCTTAGATTCCTTTCGTTTAAGCTCTGATTTGAGCAAATAATAGCTCGTTGGAAAGCTTAACATATGTACTATCCGTTAGTAACAAATTTTGGTGTTTAAACTTGGTTTAGGTGACCAAAATTGAGGTTTGAAACCTATTGGTGAGTAGTGACGGGATTGGGTTTCTTAACCCTAGGCTTGTTTCTGAGTTCTGTTGTTTAGGTAAGAATCTTCGGGCCCTACTGAGGTTATTTGGACCGTCAATTGAATTGGGTAGTAATTGATGTGAGAGAATGAATTATAGATAGGAGAATTTTGTAGGATTTTATAAGGAAGAGTGTAGGAAATTGGAGTTAATGATGGTGTGAATGGTAGGAAACATACTTAAATGAAACTATTAGCAACATAAATGGTGGTTGGTGAAGGAAAGAGAAAAGAAATTAAGTTAGGGTAGTTGGGAGTCATTAATGAGAGAAAGAGGGCAGATAGATAAAGGGAAATATCTAATCACATAACATAAACACATCGTTCCTTTATCGTTCTTGCATAGGCTCACGCAAAAATGATTAATGTAAATTTATAAATTTTGTATTAGGAGGTCAAAATCCCAGAGAGGGGAGTTTTCGGCCGGAGTGTTAGGAGTTGTTTGCCAGGTAAGCAACATGAACGCAACATTCCTTGGTTGTGTACTTTGTGTTGTGCATGTTGAATTGATCGTGTATAGTTTGATTGATATGTCATATGATGAGTGTGTATATTTTTGTCTGACTCTTGTGACAAGTGCATAATGTATTGTTAATGTTTGTCATAGGAAATGCTGGATATTAATATACCTAATGAAATGATTAGGTATATAGCTTGGGTAACTTGTATGGATTTAGTGTTTGTGTGGAAAAATGTGACTTGACATTTGTGAAAATGAGTATGTTTCCATATTAAATGGTTCTATGATTGGTTTGGTACATTCATGTTGGAGATGGTATGATTTGGAAATAATCTTGATGCATATGCAGTTCATGAGGGCATTGTCTTGACATTCATGTCATGCATGGGAGCATTTAGTGGGAAGAGTGAATTTAAATGATAGATCTTAGTGAGAAATAGATTTGAGGGAGTGATTATGGCTCTTGGGAGCATAATTGCGGTGGTATATAAAAAATACATTACCGCAGAACAGTGAAAACCTCAGTTCACATTTTAGTGTTTGAGTGTGCCAGGCCAAGTAAGGGCGTTATACAGTCCCGTTTGCAAACGTCAAAAGAAATGGCCAAATAAGGGCATAATTTGGATACCAGAGTCTTAAGTCATGAGCATTTCATTGAAATGCATTAGAGTGCATTCATTTATAATCATCATGTGGTATGAGATGCGTTTGTATGAGTGGATGTTTAAATGATGGAAAAGGTTGCGTGTGTGAGTGCCGTGTTCTGAGGATTTGAGAATGGTGTGGCTGTGTTTGTGAAATGATGGTATGAGTATGAGTTTAAGTATGTATGTACCCATTTCGATATTCTTATGCAAAGTATGAGCATAAACAGATTAGATTTTGCAAAGTGTTGATTTTTGAAATGTGAATGATTGATCACGGCTTGATTGTGTGCAAGTATATGTGTAGTTAATTGGTTAAATATTGATTAAATGCTGGTGAGAATTGGTTTGAAGTGTTGAATAAGGTTAGGAGTTTAAATTGATAATGTGAAATGTGGTTGGATTGTATGGTTTGAGTTTTGGTTGAATTTCACGCAGGATACCAGAGATCCAAACGTGGTGGTAGCAAAGTACGCGCAGTCGCTGTGACCACACGTACTTTACCCACGATCACACGTTTATTTGTACCCGGACTACACGTGGTGGCAGCGACAACGCGTACTCAGCCACCACCGCGCGTAGTTCAAGCTGATCACATGTAAATTGCTGAATTCCTAGTTTTTGGAAATGGTTGTGTATGGTTTTTGATTGAATGAGACATCCATTGAATTTTTGCCTGCCATGTGACAGACCAATGATGTGAAATTGTTTATAATTTGATGTTTTCGTGATGAAATCGTATATCTTTATTTTCTTAAAAATGGAATGTTGTCCATTTGGTAAGTGTTGCTTGCTGAGTCTCGTGACTCACTGCGTTTTATGCCTGCCGTGTGGGCAGGAATTTGAAGGGAATCCATTTTGCTATGAGAAGGATTAGGACTGCTTATTTCTGACTCAGACTGCAGAGTTCGAGGAGCCAAGGTGGGCTGTGCACGAAGACTTGTGTATTTTAAAATAGTGCATGTATTTTTGTGTATGGTTATACGCGAAATGGGATTGAATCGATTTCTTTTCTCTTGTAACCACAACATTTTGTACCTTGGTACTTTTTTGGAAAACTGTCCTTCTCGAAACATTGTAAATATATATTTTCTTAATGAATGTATTTATCTTTCTATTTTATAAATTTGTGTCTATTATATTATATTAAAACAATATGATGTCCGGATTCAATTATCATCTCGAGAGAAATAAGATGTTAACCTAAGATGGTAATTAAATTCAGGTGTCACAGATAATCTCTGTCTTAAAAGTATATGAGAGTTACCAAATTTATGTTTTTATCCATATTGGGCTTAATTACCAAAATTAGCCCAAATGTCTGATCCAGCCTGACAACTGGACTTTGACCTAAGGTAAAATTCCAAAATTATCCTTTTTGGTTTTTCGTTGTCTGTGCGATCTGTAGGACTATTTAAAAATAGTAATGAATTTATTAATTCAAAAATCATAGGCGGTCTCTAGTAAGACATTATAATCATCCAAAATTAAATAGTTGACGAACAGTGTCAACAGACCTACTACAATTCAAATTCATCCCTTAACCTTTGATATCATGATTAGCATAAGACATGTCTAAAACATCCTCATTTAGTTCTAAATCACTTTCTTGATCATTATGACAAAATTGATAAGTTCGAATGAATTACCTAATCATTCTATTTGGGTGAAGCCACACTCTTCCCATTATTGTCTATCAAGCGGCCAGTGATATCTTCTCTCATTTTTATAAGAGGGTCAATCCCTTCACTTCGCTCATACTCTTACTTGTAATTCTTAGCACAACTAATCATACCCATACTTATCAACCTTTTGCGGTCAAGTTAGGTGTATGTCAAAGTATACTAAAATCAGAAAAAAACACATAGTGATTTTCAATCTATGAATAAATATTTGATATTGCAAATAGTGATTTCTCTCCAAATACAATGACCATCATTGTATCTATGAACATTGTTGGATATCCAAAATTTGTGACCCATAGAACATGATCACCTATAAAGTGCATACTAGTCTTAGTTCATTTCTATTCTCATGAAAACAAGTGACTAGGGATATTTAGAATGTTAATCTCATAACTTCCAAGTTCTACTATCAAGGTTCTCAACCTTAATACCTTAAGCATTTAATTAGCATTCTTGAATAGTTTTATCAGACACATAACACAGGTTAATACATGAATTGATAAAATAATGCCTCATAATTTTATTACTCAATAATAA
>CANYCX012520228.1:0-10071 GCA_948193385.1 Breynia disticha f. nivosa | reverse complement strand
TCAACCTAATTAAGATTTCCAAATATATCAAGAATTTATGTTGTTAGAATAAATACATTTGGAATGTAAATTGAATGAGAAAATTTGAAATGAAATGAGTTAGGAATATTTGAATGGATGTGTCATTATATGACTTTTGATTTTTAAAAGAAATGATTATAATCATGTGACTATGAGAGGATAACATATGTATGAGAATTGTTTTGAATTGATTGATTTCATGAGTATATGTTTATAATGTGCATGATTTTATTATGAAATGGTAAAAGGATGTATTTGAACATATATAGTGTTGAATCCGAAGATTTGCATGGAAGTAAATAGAGTAGTTGTTTGGGTTGAAATAATAAAAATTTCAAGGAAGTTGACCATGTTTGGTTATTTTTCTTACTAAGTCTTATGACTTACGTATTTTTATACCTGCTACGCTCGACAGAGATTTAAAGAGAAAAGATAGGGACGAGAAGATAGGACGTGCTGCTCTAGATTGGAGATTTATATAGAAAACAAGGTGGGCGGTGCACTGTATTTTAAAGCTTTGTACATGTATATGACTATGCACACATATTATATTCTTTGTTTAAATAGGCTCATGCCTTTGGGAATATTTATATGGATCTTGAGAAATAAGATGTAGTTATTTATTATTTTAAAAGGGTTAAATCTTTCTTGTTTCCCTTCATGTTTCATTGGTTTTTTTATAAAAATTTATTTAAATCAAAAACTTGATTTCTGAGTTTGATTCTCACTTGTAGGAGGGAAGTTATACGCAAGTGATAATTAAATTGGGGGGTCACAGGAGCAGCCTCTAGAGGTGGAGTAGTTGGTTCAAGTGGAGCTAGTAGATCTGGCGGGGCAGCCATACCATCAAGGTCAGCCCATTAGCCTGAGTTTTTTCTACGACTAGAGATGAGGTTGCAAAGGATCCAGACGTGATTACTGTTACTATTTCTATCTTTATATATACTACTTCAGTACTGATTGATCCAGGTTTTACATGCTCTTTTGTGAGTGAGTCAGTGGTAGACCATATTGGAGGTAGTATAGAGTGCTTGGGATATACTGTTTCTGTATTGATGTCTGCTGATAGTACTATATTAGTTAGACATATCTTACGGCATTGTGAGCTCGGATTTGACGAGTCGACTTATTTTACCAATTTGATTGTTTTGAGGATGACAGAGTTTGGGATTATTTTAGGGATGGATTGATTATCCATAAATTGGGCTATGGTCGACTATTACTCAAAAGAAGTTGTGATTGAGGTAGATGGAGAGAGACGAGTATTATTAGTAGGTGAGAGGAAGACTATTCCTTCCTGCCTAATTTCAAATGTGATTACTGCGAGGTTGATTAGAGAGGACTGTGATGCTTATCTTGCTTCAGTAGTTGATCTGAATCAACCTAAGTTAGAAATGCGAGATATAGAGATATTACGTGAGTATCCTGAGGTATTTGCTGATGAGTTATCGGAATTGACACCACAGTGAGAGGTTTATTTCAGCATAGAGACTATTCTTATAGAAGCTCCAATATCTATTGCACCTTACAGGACTACAATTGTTGAGTTACAACAGTTAAAACGATAGCTAAAGTAGTTATTAGAGAAAGGTTTCATACGACCTAGCGTATCACATTGATGAGTACCAATGTTGCTTGTGTGAAAGAAGGACTATAATTTGCGATTGTGTATTAACTATCGTCAGCTAAACAAGGTGACAGTGAAAAACAAATATCTGTTGCCACAGATAGATGATTTGATTGATCAGCTGCAGGGAGCTATAATATTCTCTAAAATTGAATTGAGATCAGGATATTGGCAGCTGAGAGTTGACGATTGAGGATGGATCGATTGAGAAGACAACATTTAGGACTCGATATAGGCATTTTGAGTTCACTGTGATCCCATTTGGGTTGAAGAATGCACCAGTTGTGTTTATGGCATTGATGAATAAGGTATTCCATCCTTATTTCGATCAGTTTGTGGTTGTGTTCATTGATGATGTGTTATGTATTCGAGAGATAGAGAGGAGCATCAGAGACACCTTCGTATTGTGTTAGATTTGTTGAAAGAAAAAGAGCTATATGTTAAATTCATCAAATGCGAATTCTAGATGTCTGAGGTTATCTTTCTATGACACATGATCTCAGTAGAGGGAGTGAAACTGGTTCCTAGTAAGATAAAAGCAGTTCAAGAGTGGGAAGGTCTTAATATGTATCTGAGGTACATAATCTTTTGGTTTAACTGGTTATTATCGCAGATTTATCGAGGATTTTTTAGGATACCTAGACCTATGACAACTTTGTTGAGAAAAAATGCTCAGTTCATCTTGAATGAGAAATGCGAAGAAAGTTTTACGACTTAAAGAAGACGTTAGTTGAAGATTTAGTTCTGTTGTTACCTTCTCAAGGAGGTGGATTCGTTGTGTATACAAATGCATCCGAAGTTGGGTTAGGTGGAGTATTGATGCAGCATGACAGAGTTATTACATATACTTCACGACATTTGAGACTGCATGAAGTTAATTACCCAGCACACGATCTGGAGTTAGCTGCGATCATTCATGTTCTGAATGTTTGGCATCATTATTATATGGGGTGACTTTTTAGATATTTACTGATCATAAGAGTCTCAAGTATGTTATGGCACAACGAGAACTAAACCTTCGACAGAGGCAGTGGATAGAGGTATTGAATGACTACGACTGCACTATTGAGTATCATCCTGGAAAGGCAAATGTAGTTACTTATGCCTTAAGCAGAAAAGAAAAAAAGGATGATGATTTAGTTACTTATAGAGTAGAGTCGTTGTTTTCTTTGCGAGAGATGCGGGTGCAGTTGGATTTGATTGAGCATCAAATGTTAGCCAACATTAGAATTCAACCTCAGATGCGAGAGTTAATTGATGAGCATAAAAAAGAAGATGATTATGTGATGCAAATCAAGAAGAAAGTTGAGTGAGAAAAGGTAATTACTTTACAATGACTTGATTATAATGGTGTATTGAATTATTGGGATAGACTGTGTTTTTCTGATATTCCAGAGTTGAAGAATGACTTGATGGTTGAGGCACATTCTTCACCGTTATCAGTTCATCCTTACAGTAGTAAGATGTACTAGGATATGAGAGAGTTGTACTGACAGGTACATATGAAGATGGATATAGCTGAGTTTGTTGCGAGATGTCTTCCTCGTCAGCAGATTAATGCAAAACATCAAGCACTAGTTGGGAAATTGAGACCACTTGAGATTCCTGAATGGAAGTGGGAGAAGATCACCATGGGTTTTAGTATCGATTTATCGAGGACGTTTTGACGTCACAATGCTATCTGGTTTATTGTTGGCAGACTGACAAAATCAGTTCATTTCTTAGCTATCCGATAGGATTATACGCTGGATAAGCTAGTAGGGTTGTATATTTCTAAGATTGTCAAGTTACATGGTGTTGCTACTTTGATTGTGTCTGATCGTGATACTAGGTTTACATCGTAATTCTAGAAAAGTTTGTAGGATGCGATGGGTACTCGTTTGAGGTTTAACACGACTTTCCATCTGCAGACTGATAGTCAATCGGAGAGGACGATTCAGACAGTAGAGGATATGCTGAGAGCATCTATTATGGAGTTTGGAGGTAGTTGGGACGATCATTTAACTTTGGTTGAGTTTACTTACAATAACAATTATCATTCTAGTATCGGGATTGCACCTTACAAGGCATTATACGCGAGACAGTGCAAGAGTCCAGTGTACTGGGATGTTGAGGGTTTGCGTGAGATTGAGGGGCCAGAATTAGTTCAGCAAACCTTGGATAAAGTGAACGTTGTGAAAAGATGTATGCAAGTAGTTCAGGATCATTAGTAGAGCTACTACGACTGACATCACTGAAAGATAGAGTATGCAGTCGGTAGTAGAGTTTTCTTGAGAGTTTCACCTTGGAGAGGTGTTATTCGATTTGGGAAACATGGAAAACTCAATCCTAGGTATAACAGACCGTATGAGATTACTAAGAGAGTGGGACCACTGGCGTAGACATTGAGATTACTAGCAAAGTTGTCCCGATTACATGATGTGTTTCATGTTTCTATGTTGAGATGGTACCGATCTGATCCTAGCCACGGTTGAGTGCTCAAGAGTTAGAGATATTAGAGGAGTTGACTTACGAGGAGGAACTAATCGAGATTCTAGACTGGCAGGTGAGATAGTTAAGGAATCACGAGATTTCGATTGTATTGGTGAAGTGGAGTTTTCATTCACCAAAAGAAGCTACCTGGGAGGTTGAATCGGATATAACACGTTAGTATCTATATCTGTTTCCAGATTATACAACATGGCATTAAGGTATGTTTTGATTCTGGATATGATTCCGATAGTGAATGTTAAGAATAATTGCTTGGATTAATGAGTTGATTGGTTTTGTTTTGGTTTTGATTTGGTTTAAATTTTGGGGAAGAAATTTTTATGAAAATAATTATTGAAATGATAAAAAATAAAATGTTTATACTTAGGTATATGAAGGTTGATATAAGGATTCAACCAAATAACCAAGGAAAATATAGAAATGTTAGAAACCAGCAAAGTACGTGTAGTGGGATCAAACTGCGCGCAGTCACTATGACGACGCGTAGTTCACTCTCCACCACGCGTGGATTGCTGAATTCTAGAAAAAAGTATAAGTTGCGTGTTTTGCCAGAACATTCAAGAACTTAACACCTCAATTGCAGAGAAAACATCAGATGAAGCTAAGAAATAATAGAAGAACTTGATCTTGAGTGAGAGGAAGTGATTTAACAAGAAAAATCTTTAATTCTTGAAAGAATCTAAGTTAATAAGGTAAGGTTGATGATAGGTTTACAAAAAGGTTATGAAGAGTGTACTGAATTTGATGATTTAAGATGTTTGAAATGGAATTGATGCTGGAAATCCTTGTGATTATGTGTTAGAGACTTGAATAACACTTTCTATATGGTTTATGATATGTAAATCATGGTATGGATGGATTTTATGAAGAATGGCTTATGAAGGAAAGTGTTGGAATTGGAGGAATTAAGTGTTAAAATGATGTTTTGATGATTCTAAGTATAGAATCAATGTGAATGTTGATAGTTAATGAATTGTATATGATTAATTTTGTACAAGAGGGTTTGTACGACGAGTGAGCAGGATTTGAGTTAGAGCTTAGAATGTCGATTTTGTTTATATTCGGAGGTAAGTGTTCTTATGCTTACTAAATTAATTCGTAAAATTATATATATATGTAAATGTAATTGGCATATAATGCTGTGATTTAAGGATTGTTAGATCTAGATGAATCAAGTTGAAAATAAAATGAATTCTTGTTGTATGGATTCATTGATATGAATGAATGATGCTATTTTGGTATGCTCATTTGGCTTTATGGTACGATGATGAATGGATTATTCTTGTTCTTATTATGGTCTTATATGATCTGTATTGAGTTGATTTGGTAGGCTCATTTGGCTTTATGCCTTACTTGATAATATGTTCATCTATGGTTGACATATGATGAAGTTCATAATGATGTTAAAAGCATGTGTTGCTTTATTATTTAGCATACTTGATTGAGTTTGAGATATATTGATCATTCATTGTGTTGCATTCATTGTGTGCCACTGAGATTGATATCCTAGGCTGGGCCTGAGCATTATTTCAAGAGAGATCTCAATGTCGGTCTGGGACCGATGATATTTTGAGTTAGGCTCGATTCTATAATGGGTACGATGCCGGTCTAGGACTGAGGGAAAAATGAAAAGAAAAGAAAAAGAAAAGAGAGCAATACCCCAGGGCATATTTCATGTGATTGCATTATCATTCATATGCACATATCTGATTTGCATTCATATTTAGCATGTGTGACTATTGCATTCTAAGATATGAATGCTGGAATGATTGAATATAAGATATATGATGTTTATACAGGTGCTTTGGTTGCATATGATATATTGAGATACATATTGTGTTCTTATGCTAAATAAGTGTGAATGGTTGAAATTGTATGATATATAGCATGACTTGTGCTAGAGGAAGATCAAATCATCAGCACGTCCTTGTACTGAGATACTGATTTTCTGTGGTCTCATTTTTAAAACTAAATATATGAATCAATGATGTGTGTAGGATACTTACTGAGTATTAAGAAATACTCACCATTTGTTGAATGTTTAAATAATGTGCATGATGCAGATAGCTACCACTGGACCAGAGCTGCAGTGATCTTACTTCAGAGTGATATTGTCAGAGGTCGAGCTCCATATTTTGTGTGCTTCCATTTTTTATCTTGTGCATTTTTTTATATTTTTGTAAATGTTCATATTTTGGGTTTTGATACAATTTCAAACCTAAATCGTTGATTTTGTTACTATATTTTGTTTTCTATAAATTGTGTCGTGTTTTGGATATATGAACATTTAATTTTCTCTCTCCTCATTTTAAGGATTTGATTTTATTATAATTTCTCCTATTATATTGTTTTAACAGGGAAAAAGGGTGTTAAATTTGAGTTCCACAGATACCCTTCTAGAGGAGAAGCTGTATTAGTCATATCCTAGCAGGTAGTGAAGGATGAGAGCAGTCACCCGAGTTACTAGAAAATTTGTTGACACCCACTTGATTCCACCAAAATTACCTGACCTATGAGTTTCTCTGTTCTCAGCTACATCGATGAGATGTTCGTTGATCAATCACCGGTTGATAGTAAGTTAAGCATTATTATCATGCCATTTACTATTTTCAACTAGCTGTAAATGGTTGAGCTATGGGAGTTTACTACTCCCCTCCAACTAGAAGATAAATGTGTTATCTCAGCCAGAGGGATTATGAGGGATGTATTCATGAGGGTAAATAATCTTGTGTTTTAGGTAGACTTTGTAGTAGACTCCCAGAGTACAAACCATTCACAGATACTAGGCAGACCTTTCCTAGTTACTGAACATGCTCTGCTTGATGCGAAACATAGTCAGCTCACTCTGGAAGTGGATGACAAGGTTGTTACCTACACCTTCCCTTATTCAGGACCGTTGGAGAGTGTATCACAGTTTTGTGCAACTTCCTATTCTATGTCATAGGTGTTGGATCACAGCAGGGTACGTGTTACGATGAGCTACCTTCAGACATATGTGCATTATAATTGGAGGAAGATCTAGAGGCTTATGATCACTCCTTTGCTCATAATTTGCTTGGTGAGATCCATTTATTAAGGGAGCATAGAAACTGAATATTTGAGATTTTGTGAAAGCATCTCCACAGAGTAGGAGGACCACAAACCTCTTGTGAATTTTATGTAAATATTTCTTTTGCTTTGATTTTGACATTCGTTTGTTAAGATTAGCTTTCTTTTTGTGGATATGACCTGCTCTGATGTTGTTGTTGGGAGAGTTTTGAGATTTTGTATGTTTCTGTTGGTTATGTTGTGGTTTGTAGGTTTCTAGAGGGTATTTTGATGCATTTTTTCATTGAATTCTTCAGTACAGTGGCTTAGCACGCCCCACGTGTTGACCCACACAACGTTCTCGACCTTGCTTAAGCCAAGAGAGATCTATACAATCTCACTTGTAATTCAAAAACAATGAAAGAAAAAAAATCCAACCTCTAATTCAAAAAACAATGGTTCATCTCAACCTAAGTGTTTAATGAGTTTAGTTCATAATAAAAGAAAAAAAGACAAAAAAGAATATAGAAAACCAATTAACTGTAGAGAAAATCGTAATAATCCAACTGTAGTTAGCCCTGCTGCTCCTTAATCTTTGTCTTTTTTATCTCCCTTTCACGCATGAGAAATAACCAATTTTGCCGCACAAACAGCTAAGTAGACGGACAATTATGTCTGTGTAATATTGATTCTGTCTATGTAATGTGTCAGTGTGTCAGAATTTGTCTCGTTTTGACTCCGTTTTGTCGTAATTTTGTCTTTAAGTCGTGTGAATTTATTACCTAACCTGCAAATAATTAAAACAAGAGATAAATAAACTGTTTTCAACAATAAAATACATGTAAAAATCATAACATTTATAGTCTCAAAATATGTATGAAAGAGCGTTTATCAAATAACACTACACTTGAATCTTTGCTTGTCCTCAAGCAAAACAGAACAAAGACAGGAATCTTATTAATCAACCAAACATTTTCTTTTTAATCTTTGTTTTGTCGTAATTTTGTGCATAAGACGTGCAAATTTATTACCTAAGTTGAAAATAATTAAAAAGTGAGATAAATAAACCGTTTTCAATGATAAACTCTCAGGATACATGTTAAAATCAAAACATTTATAATATCAAAAATGTATGAAAGAGAGTTTATCAACTTTCTTCCTAATCAGTTTTTCGAATCACTGTCCTTTTATATTATTGACTTCTAACAAACTTGTTATTGACTCAATTACATACAATATGATATCATGCACTTATAATGAAATGCATTATAATATATGCCAAAATATGTATAAATATGAGGTTAAAAAGTTATGTGGTCCCTGAGTAATATCCGTAATAATTTTCCGGTCCTCAAGTAATTCATATTCACTTTACTAGTCCCCGAGTAATTAAAAAACGACTGTCGTTAATCCTTCCATTAAATTAAGCTAACGAAAAGGTTGAAATGTCATTCTTGCTTCTGCCACGTGTGTATTAATGTGGGACCAGTAAATTAAGTAAAAAGATTAGAGGAACCGGTAAATTAAGCGAAAGGACTACATAGAGTACCAGTAAATTATTTACTTCTTACTCTATTAACTCAATTTAACAGAAGGATTAACGACATTTGTTTTTCAATTACTCTTTGTAAACTTCTCAAAAAATTAGAATTAAATTGTGGATCCCCAGTAGGTACTGGCTCACTACATAATCTTACAATGTCAACTATATACATTTCTTCTAATTACCAAATAAATCATTATATTTATCGAATAATTTTATAAGTTCATCCATTATAATCCCAATAAGATTATTTTTCTTAAACGTTCATAGTAATCCTTCCACATTCCCATTCTCGTATAAACAAAAAATTAAGTTCTAACATGAATTTAATTTTCAACTTTTATCTACTAACATATCAAACATCTCAAATCTCAATACATTTAAATATTACCCAGATGCAAAATATAAGACAATAAATGTGCTTCCTCCACTGTCTATTTCTTTCATTCATCAAAATTTGGAACACATATTTTTTTTATCCTGATATAATATATCATCATTAGAAAAATCTCTATCTTCTATTTTAATTTTTTGAAATAAAATTTTTCATCTCTTCAATTCTTCAATCAATCTAATTGTATTTGTATACTTCTCAAATAAGCATTCCTTCACTCTTCATTCATACTCTGATTGTTATAAATGAAAACAAATTAAGCAACATTTAGCAATTCATACCTACCTACTTCACTATGTTTTTTCATTTAAATATTAACCATTGTTATCACATCTCTATCCTAATACCTATAATTAATCAAATAGATTGATAGATTTAAAAGTAAGCTAAATGTAAACTCAATCTACACTGTTCATGTTGTGACCTCCAAATTTAACTACTACCTGCGTATAACTTCCCTCCTACAGATAATACTTAAACTTGGAAATCAAGTTTTTGATTTTTAAATAAAGTAAAATAACAACAAAATAATGAAAATTAAATATTGAAGGACATGTAAGCCCAATGTCTCTTTTATAAACATATACATATGTATATACAAAGATTTATAAAATGGTTTCCAGGTTATTAAAGAAATGAAAATCCTACTAATCCCTCTTTCTAAAATAACCTAACAAAATACAATTTTCATAATGTATGCATTTGTCATATACATATATTCAAACTCAAACCCTATTCCAATAAGTACACTGCACACCTTGGTTCTTCCCTCTATGATCTCCAAACTCCAAGCAATAGCACCTATCTAACCAAATAGAATCTTCTAATTTTCCTGCCGAGCGTTGCAGGCAAATAATTGCGTGAGTTATAACTCAGTAAGTAACATAACCAAAATGGTTGACTTCAAACACTTGTATGTTTAGTTAACATATAAATCCAAAGGAATTTAGTAAGAACATACATATAATC
>CANYCX012520089.1:0-12891 GCA_948193385.1 Breynia disticha f. nivosa | reverse complement strand
AAAATTTGAATAACGGTTAGTTTGCCAGGTCAGGTAAAATTAGTCGACCAACAAGGTATTTAGTCGACCAATTTGGAGACAAAAAGTTGTTTGCTTTTTGTGAGTGGACCTTGGGTAGTTCAAAAGCTGCGAAATTCAAATTTGAATGTTGTGGAGCTGCAAGAAAAATTTTAGTCGACCAGAGGTAAAAATACTCGAGTAAAATAAGATGAATTCAAGACAGTTTTGTTCTGGAACTTTCCTACTCGAGTAAACATGTTATTACTCGACCAATTGAAAAATATTAGTCGACCAAGAGATCATTTACTCGAGTAAAATGAAAATGAATTTTGAACAGTTTGGTTCTGTAACTATTCTGCTCGAGTAAACAAGAGATTAGTTGACCAATATTAAATTTGTTAGTCGAGTAACTTTAATATTAATCGACTAAGGTGTCTTTGCAGGGACTTTTCCACGTCAGAAAGTGAAAAATCTTTTGAGCCTCTATTTAAGCAAAGTGAAGAAAGAGAATGAAAGACTAAGAACACAACTCTACAGAAAATACAACAAGCTCAAAACAAAAGCTCTCAGCTCTCTTATTCTCTTGTGTGCAAAAATCTAAAAGCTTTCATTGTTTTCTTATTGTACTCTTTGCACAAGTAGATAAAACTTGTTTGTTTGTTCAGAATAGGTTATCATTGGTAGGTTGATTTGAGCCGAAAGTCAAATCGTTTGAAAAGTAGCTTGAGCCGGAATTCAAGCGTGTAAAGAGGCTCTCGGTGAGCAGAAAATCAAGGAATAGAAGTGTGTGTTGAAAATCCTAAGTGAAGAACTTAGGTAGAGGAGTATGATTAATCCGAACCACTATAAATTCTGTGTTCTTTGCTTTTGTTCTTTACATTTCCGCAAGAAAGTTCGATTTGTGAACAAGCTCTATTCAACCCCCCTTCTAGAGATTGCATCGACTCTACAAGATTTTGTCTGAAATTTTTGACAAAATTGGATGAAAATTTCCAATAAAAATATTGGATTTTTTCCATGTCGAATCGACGGTTAATCGAACCGATTGACTTGGACGGCCAACAGTTTAATTAAAATATTGACTCGAATCGAACTATGTTTACTGCTAGGTGGTGTTATGATTTAAAATATGTCTAAAACATTTTAGTTTTGCAGTTTTATATAATCTAACCCAAGTTTACAAATGTTTATATTTTGAAAAATATTACTAATTTATCAGGATGATATTAATTTTTATTAAATATTATATATTTGGAAGTTTAAGATGACATTATTTTTTGTTAAATATTATGTATTTAGAAGTGTAGAGATTTAGAGAATACAAAATATGTTCTTTTAACCAAATTAATGGAAAAAACTAACGGTTTTAACTTTTATATTTTGTCTTAGCCACGGTATCCCTGACCCACTGGACTGAGACTAATCCGGTTCGGGAAGGAGTTCTGAGTGGTTAGGTTTCATTTCCCTCTTAAGCGGCTTTGTGAGAGATCAAACTACAGTCCGTCATACCAAGTTTAACCCCAATCACCACTGAGCTAAGTCACACTTGGTTTTTAACTTTTATATTTAAATACAATGATTTTAGAAGTTAAATGAGCTGAGAGAATACGAAATTAATTGAGGAGTTAGAGAAATAATGAGTCTAAATTCAAAGAGGTGTTTTATGGGTTTAGCCTCAATTTTTAGTCAATTTCTCTAAATAATGTTAAGTATACTTAACTTAACCTTGAGTTAGTAAAAATTAAATTACTTTACTATTTGTAAATAATTAATAAGATTAATTTATAATATGAAGTATTATATATTAGAGTTGTATAAATTATGTATATATGTATACACACACATACACTTACACATATATACATACATATATGCATATGTGTTTGTTTATATATATATATATATATATATATATGATTTTAGTTTTGGTTTTTTGGGACGGATGAGATGAGATAGATCGTGATGGTTTTTGAGATAAATTTACTTAAGATACAAAATTGTCTTATAAAGACAAAGCGAGATAAAAAAAAGTCAAAATTAATGATTTTTTTTTTAATTCTATTAAGACAGATCTTCCTGTCAATCAAAAATTTCAGAGTCTTGTGACAAATCCTAATCCTAGTTACATCTGTATCCTTTTATTGTCCAATAGAGGGGGAAAATAGTTTCAGTTTTTCTTCTCTCTTGGAAATTTGGATACTGTTTAAGAGATCACATCAATACTTACTTTAACTTCTTATTTTATTCATTTTTTTTTACTGCCTCAATAGAAATCAAGGTCGTGTCATCTTAAAACCTCATTACAACTCTCCTCCTCACTGCACTCTCTGAACTCTCATCTCTATCCCAAATACTTTCCCTCTCCACAGCTTGTTTCTCTTTTCCGTCATGGCGTCTTTTCACGGTCTCTTCTTTTACGATTTACCTCTTTTATGTAAAATGATACTAGGGAAAAACGATAATAAGTTTATATGACTTAGTTTTGTTGATGAATCTTGTTTTACTGTCTTGTAGATGATGAACGAACTTCACCTTTGTTACGTGCTGCTTACTTGGGAGACCTTA
Organism: Breynia disticha f. nivosa; assembly: GCA_948193385.1. NCBI lineage: Eukaryota > Viridiplantae > Streptophyta > Magnoliopsida > Malpighiales > Phyllanthaceae > Breynia > Breynia disticha. The sequence goes on along the minus strand of CANYCX012520089.1, from coordinate 10,326 downwards.
ATTATCTCAAGAGTATATCTATTATCTCTTGCTTTTCTTAAATTATACAGATTTTTTTGCATGTTTTTACGCATGAAAGGTTGTTCATGTCGAGAAATCTTTGTTTGGCTTCTGATTTTCTTTCTTTTTTCCCTTAGGAAGTCCGTAATGGGTTTCTTGGGAGACCTTAATCGTTTTTGTTTGCGTACGAGAAAAACGATTTCTTTTTATAGCAAGTCATTTTCATGTGGAAAGCCTTGTATTTCACAGAAAATTGACTTTTTGAACAATTATCTTTCGTTTTTTTTTTTTAATTTTCTAAACGAAACTAGTCTTAATTAATGTTTGTTTACTTACTTTTTTTTGGGTCTTAACCACATAGGGCTGAGTTGCTAACACCTCCTGGCTGTTGGTTTACTTACTGAAGCTTATGACGTCGTACTTGGTCGTCTTTTAGGGTTTGCGAAAGAAGTTGAAAGGTCGAGAGACAAGAAAGGTCGCACTGCTTTGCATTGTGGTGCAGCAGGTGGAAGAACTCAAGTTTGCAAATACCTCATCAAGAACCTTAAAGTTGATGTTGATGCCAGGAATGTAGAAGGTATAAATTTATTTTTTGTGTGTGTTCTTATATGGTTTTTTTTTCCAATTAATTTGTCAATGCATCTGATAAACAGTTAATGCATGCATAGATAAAATTGGTCTTATTTGCTCTCAATTTTAACAGTCATTACATCTCATTCTTCCATTTTGTATTTAATTACGTTGTCAGAGAGTTTCCTTCGCCCACATGACCTGACAAAATGTAAATGAGCTAATCCTTGTGATAGCAATATTTTCTTACAGAAGCAACTCCTTTGCATCAAGCTATTTTGGGACATCATTTTCAAACTGCAGTTTACCTTTTGGAAAATGGTTCAAACCCAAATGCAGCATCTAAACAAGGTTGTACCGCTCTACATTGTGCAGTGAAGTCAGGTTATTCTATCCGTCTGTCATTTTTTATTTTGCAGATAATCCTTTCTTTATGGTAGATATAGTTATTTGTAGAAAGTGATCTGCTTAATTTATCCGTTTGTTTATTTCTGCAGGTTTTAAGAAACTTATGCAGCTGTTGATCTCTAAAGGGGCTGATGTTAATGCAATGTCTAATGTTGGCACACCTCTCCATGTTGCATTATCTGAAGGCAACAATGATGCTGTGAAGTTTTTGTTAAGCAATCATGCTGATGTAATCTAGAATGAAGTTTGTTTTTATTCTCTGCAAATTACTTCTCTTTACACCGGCTCTCTTACATAACATTTATTCTTTTTCAGCCAAATAAGTTCGGCAATCTTCCATTTTCACCATTGCTGATAGCAATCATGAACAGATCATTTGAGTGTATCAAACTTTTGCTTCAGGTACGTGTAATTAATTCATCAAAAAACAATTAGGTAGATACTTGCAATAGAATTGCATTCTTTATTAATTTGTAACGGCCACCCGGTGTTTTGGTGTTAAAGGTGTGTTTCGACAAATCATTTTTAGTATGCTGGCTTTTTTTGGTATTTGGTACCTAATTCTACAATTATGTGAGTAGGCTCGAGCGGATCCTAACATTTGTTCAGAAGGAGTATCACCTCTAGAAATGGCTGTGAAAGTAGATGGATCTGAAATTATCAAATGCTTGTTGGCTGCTGGAGCAAATCCGGACTATCATAATAGCGTAAGATTTTTTCTTGTTTTGTTAATATATTCATCTGTGCTCCACATTTTTTATTACTTGTCTGATTAAATTAGTTGTAATTTATTATTTTTCTTTTATTGAACAGTGTGGTTTGACTCCTCTGGAATGTGCTGCAATCAAAGGTCTGCATGATGAAGTTCTTGTTCTTTTTCCAGCTACTGCTCCTATTGCAGAAATTGCCGACTGGAGTCCTGCTGGGGTAATGAAATATGTTAGCACTGGTGAAGCTACAAGGAAGGTAAAAGAGTGCCATCATTTTTAGCCATGTTGGATTCTGTGTTCTCTAATATTATCTTTAACTTGTCTGGTGATTTACTTTTTCAGAGGGAGAAGATGAGAAAGGAGAAGTTTTTGCAGTTCAAATCAGAAGGAAATGCTGCATTTAAGAGAGAAGATTATATGGAAGCAATCAACTTTTATGCCAACGTTAAACATCATTAACTCACTCAAATCCTTAGTCACAGTGTTTACCTTTGTTGCTGTGTTTCTTGACTTCATTTTGTAAATAAACTTGCAGTGTATCAATTTGGATCCTTTCGATGCAACTGTATTTTCCAATAGAAGCTTGTGCTGGGCCAAGTTGGAGGAAGGACGTCGTGCTTTAGCTGACGCTCAGATTTGCGTTGTACTGAGGCCGGAGTGGGCCAAGGGACACTACAGAGAAGGCGTGGCATGGAAGTTGTTGGAAGTAAGGCGACTCTATTATATTACTTGGACTTGAGTTTTGTTTATGACTTTCTAATGTTGATGTTCACAGGATTTTGGTAAAGCAACAAATTCATTCTTGGCTGCCTGGAAGTTGGATGAAGAAAACAAGGAGATCGAATCTGCTTACTAGTAATGCTTTTCTTTTTGCCAATAACTTTTTAGTGAAGCTTAATTTAGGCATTTCCATTTCTGTTACTCGTATAGCTCTGATCTGACTTTTTTTTTCCTGGCGTTGTCTGCACAGTGAGTCTGTTAATGCTCAAGCGGAGTATAACAAAACGAGGTGTCCCGACGAGCTTGATGAACTTTTAGAGGCATTTGGAGATACGCTGGACATTTCAGAGTAGTAGTACTGCTTGCTTTAAGATTTGACTCTTTTGCGACCGGTTGTTTTTTTTTACTATGGTACTGCATGCAGGCTGCAGAGACCTGCTCGGTTTCTATGTATGACTCGTCCATGGACGAATATTGCAACTTAAACCTTCTTATATGTCAGCCTTTTGGGATGCAAAATATTGACAATCCTTTGCTTTTCGTTTCATTTTAGTTCTTTTAGAGCATGGTGCAACTCACACCAAGTAGACTGCTCTAAAGTAGTATTAACCCCAGATAAGCTATTTGATTCAATGGTGACATGGTATATTCCAATCTGACAATTAGTCTTTAAACTCATGTCCAGATTTTTACAAATAATTGGAGAAAATTATTGTGCTGGCACTTTTAGAGTGTGATCGTTTTATTATTATTTAGAAAATCAAATTGTAATAAATTAAAAGAGACAATAAACACATCCTATTTAGGATTCTCATCTTAATAGGTTTCTCATTCAAACGATTTTGTTTTTCAAAAGAAAGACTCCTTACCTAAACAGATTTCATCCAATTAGATTTCTCCAAAATCAAGAAACAAATTTCAAGTGTAACATGGAAATGTTTGAAAGACAATACTGCAAGATTCCCATCTAAATTTCCAAGCAGATTTCTCAAAGACTTTAAGGATGAATGTGATAAGAATCTTGTTCAATACAATTTAAAGAGTAATACATGTAGAAAGTTGTGAATGTAAAATGATGTGGTACTGTTCTATTGAAGAGCATAAAAAAATTTATATAATATATAAAACTTGGGGAGTTTAAACAAAAAATTAACATTTGTCACTTTAGTTATTGACACGTGTTATTGTAATTTATAAATTGCAATATGTATTAATCGTATGTGTAGTGATTGTAATTGCAATATGGAGGTTTATTACTACATATATTGAAATTTAATACTTTTATAACATGAGTTTATATTTTATAATGATATGTTTTACTCTCTCCATCCCATAAAAAATATGTACACTTTCTATATATTTTGTCCCTTTATATAGACACACTTATTTTTTTAAAACTCATTTATAATAAACGTATTGATATTTTTATCCTCATTTATGAAACAATTTTTTTTAATGATGGAGTGTTTCTAAATAAAAACTTTTAAGGATATGATAGTAATAATACATAATTTAACTAACTTTAACTACTACAACTATCAATTTCTTAAAAACCGTAAAAGTCAAACTATCTCTATTTTTATAGAATAAAGGGAGTAATTTATTTACAATGTAGTAAAATATTTGGGTCTTAAGTCATGTTTACACATCACTAAAAAAACTGATGTCGTTACCTTATGACATTCTCGATTGGGTCATCTCAATGATGAGACCTTAAGTCATGTTGACACATCACTGAAAAATTTTTCCACCTCACCATGTGATATTTGCGCCAAAGCTAAGCCATTTGACTACCTTTTCAGACTAGCAACAGACGATGTGACAAACCTTTTCAATTACTTCACGTTGATCTCTGGAGGCCTTATGCCACACAAACCTATGTTGGTGCCTAATACATTCTCACTATTGTGGATGATTGTACTAGATCTTTATGGACCTTCCTACTGGTTCATAAGGTTGATGTACATGCAAGACACAAAATTCATTATCTCCATTCTTATACACTACAAACACAATGTTCAAAACATTAGAGCTGACAATGGCATTGAATTCCTTAATACCAAAATGATAGAGTTTCTCTTCTTTGGGTATTCTACACCAGAGAACTTATGTTTACATTCCACAACAAAATAGACTTGTAAAGAGGAAACATAGACATTAATTGAGTGTTGTTAGAGTCTTAATGTTCCAATCCAATGTGCCTAAAAAGTTTTGGGAAGATAGTATTCTGATACCTACGTTTATAATCAATGGATTACCATCTCATTTACTTGGGTGGAAATCTCCTTATGAATTACTTGATTCTTGTCCACCTGATCTATCAAGGTTAAACGTATTTGGTTGCTTAGCATAACTTATAATAACCAAACCCCACATCAACAAATTTTCCCCAAGAGAATCCAAAACTATCATTTTGGGTTATGTTGTGGTAGAAAAATCCCACGCACTTTATGACCTAGAATGTCATAAAGTGTTAATCTCTAGAGTCTATGAAATGGTTTTCCCTTATGTTTGTATGTTCACTTTTTTTGAAACATTCGCAAATGATGAAAATTCCTCTGATGTCATAACTCCTGCATATGATGAACTTGGTTTTGATGCACACCTTACCTTTAATGTTCCAGCAAATGATGACACCTTTAATACTGATGCACATACTACTTTTGTTAAAACAAAAAGCCCTGCTCTTGGCCGTAGCTCTCCTTCTCCCATCATAGCACCTCATCGTAGTTCTGGAACTCACAACACACCTTCCTGGTTATCTGATTATGTCTCATGTATTATTCAGTCTCCTTGCTCGTTTAGTCTTTCTCCAACTAAGACTGGTCAATGTAAATTGCCTTCTTTGCAATCTAACTCAGTGGTACTTCCTACCATTGATCACATTCATCTTCTTGACACCACTAAAGCATCTCAATGTCTTAGTATTTATAAACAGGCTAGTCAAGATCCTGTGTGGATAGAATCTATGAATGAGGAATTGACAACTTTGGAGAAAAATAATACCTGGACCATGATGCTCCTTCCTAATGGAAAAAATGTTGTCAGATGTGCTTCGAAGTATAAAATCAAATTCAATCTTGATGGTAGCCTCAATCATTTGCTCAGGGTTTTACTTAATAGCTTGAAGTGAACTATCATAAGTCTTTCTCTCCTATTACTAAACTTACTACTAATGAATTATTGATAAATTGGGCCACTGTCAATCAGTGGGCTCTCCATTAGGTTGACATAAACAAGCTTTTTTACATGTTTATTTGTCTGAAGAGATATATATGCGTGTTCCTCCTGGTTATTATAAAGCACTGTTTGGCTATGTATGTAAACTAAACAGGTCTCTCTATGGTCTCAAACAGGCTTTGAGAGATGGAATCATGAATTTTGCATAAAAATGGATGCATTTAGGTTTGTTCAATCTGCACGTGATCATTGTTTGTTTGTTAAGCATGATGAGGCTGATTTTTTTGACTTTGGTGGTCTATGTTATGATGTCCTAATTACTGGAAGTTCTCTTTCCTTTATCTCTACTCTTAAGAAATATTTGCATCATCTTTTTACCATTAATGATTTAGGGTGTGTGCATTATTTTCTTGGGGTTAAAGTCTCATGTTCTTCTGCAGGTACTTACTTTCTCAATGTAAGTACATTTTGGATTTTTTAGTGGAAACAAGATTATCTGGGGCCAAACATGCGAATTTGACTCTAGCACCAGTTATAATGTTCAATTTTGATAATGGTGATCTATTTCCTGAGCTAGAGAAGATCGTCCTTTGTTGGGTAAATTGATTTATCTTAATTTTACACATCCTGACATTGCTTACTTGGTTTATACCTTAAATTAGTTTGTGGGTGCACCTCGCACTTGCCATTGGGATGGAGCCTTGCATGTTTTGTGATACTTGAAAGGGACTTTCCATCAGGGTCTGTTTTATGTTGCTAACTCTGATCCTAAGTTGATTGCTTATTTTGGTGCAAATTGGGCAAAATGTCCTAATTCTCGAAGATATATTTCTGGTTATTGTATGTTTTTTGCCCTAATTTGATCCCTTGGAAATGTAAAAAATAGGTTACAGTTTTCAGGTCCTCTATTGAGGTTGAGTATAGAAGTATGGGGTTGGATGTTTATGAGGTTTTATGGTTGTCTTACCTTATTAAGGAATTGTAGGTTCAGTTGATTTACCAGTTCCCTTGTGTTGTGATAGTTAGATTGCGATTTATATTGCCGAGAATCTAGATTTCCATGAGTAGACAAAACGTATCGAGACAAACTGCCATCTTGTTTGTCATCACACAGTTACAGGCTTCATTAAGCCTTCCTATATTGTCCATCTCATGCAAATTTGGCAAAAATTTTCACTAAGTGTCTTCCCAGTACATTGTTTCATCACACTCTTTCCAAGTTGCAGCTTTCACCCAGTACAACTTGAAGAAGGGATGTAGATGATCTTAGTAAAGAGTTGACTTGTCAACTCTAATGTGGCAAATGATGACTGTCCCTACATGTTACACACAACCCTCTTGGTCAATAGTATGAACGGATGGTGTGTATATAAAGACTGATGTCACTCACTTTATTCATTATGTACATATGTTCTCTATCCTCACTCAGAGCTTAATAAAATGTTGATGTTGTCTTCTGTTTCTCTTCTCACCATTTGATCTAGATTCTGCTATCCTAGATATACCAAAAAAACTTCAATAAACCATAGTTAGACAAAAGATTTAGCTGCTCATAATAGTGGACATCATACCAATATTCTTGTACAGAGAGTGTTCAATAATAGTAGTCAAAAGTTCTCTCTAATACTAAAGCTAACCCTAATTAAGAGTCTCAAGTCACTTAAAAACAAAAGTATCCTTCTTTCCATTCTAATCTATCAATCCCAAAAGATTACACGTGGTTGTGGCTTTAGTACGTGTGGTCATTTGTTTGGATCGGTGTGCGTAGTTGCAACAAGAGAGTACACGATGTGGTTATGACCACACGTACTCATATATAGTACACATAGTCCACTGGATCACGCCCTTGTTCAAGTATTAAACAACTTTACTCTTTCTTCTTTTTAGAACATCCATCAATCTGCTATCTTTTTACTAATACGTCACTTGTGACACATAAGATGAAATGCAATGAAACAAATAATAAATAAAATAATGCATGCAATTTAATAACGAATAAAAAGAGGTAAAAATAATGCATCAAATGCAAACTAACAAATTTACCCATACTTAAAACTATGTTTTTCCTCAGACATATATTAAAACAAAACCAAGGAGAATATTCAATCTCAATCAATTATTTCTCAACCCAATGTTCAATCTAACCCACATCAATATGCAATAAAAACTTAGCAAAGAACATAATCATAACAATAACGACCCACTCATCTTGTAGAGCCTTCTCTAGAATAATAAAATAACATCCTCACAGATTTTATCCATCCACTCAAACAAAAGTGTCTAAGGGTGAAATGTTTACACTCAAACTAACAATGAAGAAGTTTTCTTAAAGTTTGACATTCAATCAATTTCACTCAAGTCAATAATTCAATATATTAAACAACTAACCAAATAGGACTTTATTAGCTTGTAACAAGATTAGTAAGGTTCAATAAAATAATTTAAGTTAAAAGAATCAATCAACCATCAAATCACAATGTTCTAAAGATGAACTACTCACAGAATATGATGCTCAAAATTCTATATAAGTCATGCCTCAATATTGCTAACAAGGTTGTTTTCTTCTAAATTTTGGGTCCTCTTTTCTATCGTTTTGCATTTTTTCTTTACTTTTCTTTCTTTTTCTTTTTTTTAATAGGATAGCTAACCAATAAACATTCATATTTGGCAACCATGATCAATGTTCTAAAAATATAATCATGACAACTTTACAAACAATTTATCTCCCAATTTCATGCACTTTAAAGTTACCTATCATTTAAAACATAATATAACAATATTGTTCATATATTTGTAGATCATTTGACATTTGAACATAATAAACATATAAATCATATTCATCACATTCACACATTTGAAATTTCCATCTGTCAGTTACTAATTTCATCCGTCCTATACATTTCCCTGTACACATTTATAATATCCAATACACATTTTCAATAGACCTCTACAAATCTAACTGTCCTCTACAAATCAATCTCCTATCTCTATACACATATAACATATAATCATTTGTTCATCATTTACCATATAACATTCATATACATACATTGTAGCATCAATCAACACATATTCTTTAACACATATAAATATCAATAGGACTGTAATTAAGCGAGTTAAATTACTCACCTGATCTAGTTGAAATATTCAGATCCAATCTTGATTCTGTAATCTTTCATGTCGTCTTATATATCAATATTAACACAATCTATAATATGAAATATATACTCAATAACAATATCAAATACATATGTATGCATGATTTTCATTCATTAAATTCTTCTTAACCTATTTATTTCTCTATCTCATAATTTCATACTCTATTTTTTTCTATTCAATCATTCACAAGTTCTAAAATTTCTTACTTTTTCCTTCCTTAACTCCTTTCCTAAAATCTTCTTCTTCTTCTCTCTTGCTTTAACAAGGAAAGATTGATGGAGGTTTAGTTATGGAGATTCTAAGAGTTTTTCTCTCCTTTCTCTCGTCCGTCTCTCTAGTTCTCTGCTTATGATTTCTTTTTAACTCTTAAAAATGACAACACCTGCTTATAAATTTTCCTTGTTATACTATTTTGATAGTGCAACACAACCGTGTGTATTATAACACGATTTGTGTTGACAACAAGACCATCGTGTAACACATCACAATCACCCCTAAATTCTCAGTTTCAATCCTAACTTCAGCACGCCTACCGTTGAACACACCACAACCACTGTGCTCATCCGTTGTCCAGATTATGATCCAACATGCCCACCGTGGTCTGTCACACACCCGACGTGTTGATCACCAAAATCTTACTTTTCTATTCTAACACTCAGAACATATTCATGTGACTTATTCTTGATTTTTGTATCTATTTTATTAAATATAAGATAACAAGATATGAATGTTACAAAGAGGGTCAAAAATTTTATTTCCAACTAGGGACGTAAAAACTCACTTCTTTCCCAAGAATTTTTCTTCTCCTACATGAGAGAATTACTTTCCCTAAGAAAATTACAATCTTCCCTAGTTAGTGTCATCCAAACAAGAGTAAATAATTTACTTTCTGTATAATTAACTTTCTCCATCTAACTTTCCCATACAAAACATGGCCTATGCGTAAATAAGTTTAGGATGGGTACAGATATATAAAACCCTACTCGTAACAGGTTTGAGTAAGATACAAGGTTATCCCTTAGATTCTTAGAACACGAACCCACGCCTACTTATCTAAACAGATTTGGATAGCGTGTATCCGTGTTTAGCTAGACTTCTTATCTATTTAAATTTATATTTATATTAAATAATTTGTATGTGATTTTGACAATTTCATATTTCTTATGTAAACGATTATTTCAATGAAAATTAGTAGACACATGTAGTAATATTACCACATAAGACAAGTATGAGTATTATCTAAACGGATTTGGACATATTTGAATATTTAATATGTCAAAAAAATTTGATTCGTGTTTCAAATTTTTCACGCAACTACATCTATACCCTTTATTGTCATATAGAGGTGAAAAACACAACAGATGATTTTTATACAACAGACTTTTTTCTCTCTAAAAAAGGGATATTATTTAGGGGAAAGGTTTGGAAAGTTTATGAATTATTATTAATCGAGTGTGGAAGCCATAGAACAGCTAAGGCCTTCTCCAATGGATGATCTCAAATTTTGATCTAAAATCTCAAGTTTGGATTACCACAACAAATTTTACTCTAATATATAATCTTAAATTTAATACCAAAA
>CANYCX012519364.1:0-11812 GCA_948193385.1 Breynia disticha f. nivosa | reverse complement strand
GGCAGGTTCAACCGGTGAACCGGACTTGTTTTTAAATATTAAAAAAATTATATAATTTAAAAATTATATAATTTTGTATATTTATATATATTTATTTATTTATTTATATTATTTTTAAATTATCGGTTCGATCAATGAACCAACCACCCATTCCTTTTTTCGGTTCTATCACCGGTCCGGTTCTAATTCCATGGTAACCAAAATCCAAAACTTTTCAATCAATATAAGGGCAAAATAAACAATCTCAAGGCAAAAGGCTCCAATTCTCACAATACCAGGAAAAACATGAGCATGCACAAGTCAACACTCCGTCCAGAAGAAGATTTTTTATTGGCATTCCACACCACAAATTGTACAAAAACATTTCGAAATCTCAAATTTACAATCCTGAAAATTCATTCTCTGCAAAACTCACTTTCCTGTATATGAAGATGATGAAAACATGAACCGAGACAACCCTCTCACTCTCTGCTAGACCATGTTGGGTCGCTGCGGCAACAGAAGATTGTAGAACTTGTCATGTAAAAAGAAGTTCTTGCCTTTGCTATCGACTGGCTTCTTCCATCCACACCATCCACCATTCGCGATTTTCTTGTGATCATCACTTCCCGTGTAGTGAGGATCAAGTATTAAAAAAGCACAATCTCCGCTAGCTTCGTTGTAATCGACACCCAAAAGGGTATATGCAAGAACCCCACCACCTGCGATTACATTGAAGTGGTAAGAGATTGTCTCATTTTAGACTTTGTCTCAAAGACTACGCATCCGGTTTAAGTGAATCATGGATACACAACAAAATTTGATGGCATTTGCGTGTATTAACTTTTAGAGAAAAAAAGGAAGAGAGACTTTACCTATCATAATGGGAGTTCCTTGATTCTCAAAGTGGGAGGCTAGCTCTCGACATCTCTCAGGAAGCTCAGCTCCTGATCTAACATTTATGATTTTGCAGCTTACCTGGTACAAAAGGCATTGATTTGGATTCGGTGTATCAACACATGCAATTTTACATACTAGCGCCACGAGAAAAAAAATTCCAAAATCCAGCTAAATCCACTCTCTTATTTTCTACTTGAGAATGATCATTTAAAACCAGTATACTTACCCCTAAAAGTTTATCCAAGACAAAGCTCAACTCAATAGCTCCAATCCATTCACGTGATCCAATAAATGAAGGATCCTTATCACCAATCTCGACTAAAGTTTGCTGTATTTCCCTACAGAAAGGGCTAGGTTAGTGACAAATACATGCATGATATGACCAAAAATATCGAAATCAAACTATAGAATATCACTAAACCGTGACAGATCACTCAAACAAAATCATTGTACAATTACTAACAAGAACTCCATTGTTAAAGTGCGGTCCACCGTCCACTTGACATACCTGTGAGAAGGGACATCAATAGATGTGTAGTGCTGAAGCCTGAACCATGAAATTATTGTCTGCAAGGACCGATAAGCACAACCCCAGCCCTAATGACACATAATTATTGTGAAGCGAATTTATAATCAAAATTGAAAAAAAAAACTTCAAAGTGCACATAATTTCGGTCTTAAAATGAGGCATTTTCTCAATGTAATTTCCCATAACCATGAGAAGAATAAATTAGACAGAAGAAAGATAACAAAGTAAACCATGTTGAAAAACCATGCTGCATAATAAGGATTAATCAAGAAATAAAAAGAAAAGAAAGAAAGAGATATTTCATTACCGAGTCATCATAACCATCTTGAAGATAGTGATAGTATTCATAGGAACCTTGCACCAAGGACGAAACACCCCCAGAAACTGTACGAAAATTATAATTTCTTTTTAAGACAATATACGAATGAACACTGGCAAGGCAACATAAAAAATATAAGCAATCACTGACCTCCACTGTTTGGAATGCCAATATGTACATCTTTGAGCAAGGTCAAGCCTGATAGTACAAACAAGTGCAGTATTAGCGCAAAAGATACAAAGAGAACAATTATAGAGAAGAAAATAATAGATGAACAATCCTTGTTATTCAAAGTGCAAGGTTTAGATAACCTTTTCTTTGATTGCTCCCATGAGTATCTTTCTTTCCAGAGAAATCCAGAGCATTAGCAATTCGTAGGAGAGGACGATCTACTGGTAATCCAAGTCTTAGGTGCAAGGATCTACGGAATTCAACTGTGAACAGCAAGTTATACAGAATTGGTATTTTTAAAATTTGCAAGCCAGTTATTGATGGAAAATACATATATACAGAATTTTGCCACCAGGCACCTTTGAGAGAATGTTTCTCCATTGATAAGGGCAGTTTAAGATAATCAGCTCAAAATTTATGAAAAAAGATCATGCATAATTTCTCTTTTTATTCTTCTAGTACGACAAAAGAGGTTGACGATAAACTAATGCATATTCCATTGACCAGAGCCATATTTTCAATATTAACAAAGACCAAAATGTCATAGCTTTGCTTGTTTCAAGCTTTACGCAATTCTCATTACAAGAACCAACTATTACCTTGCTTCTGTTCTGTCTCTCCATAATCGAGCTCGTATATAACAGTAACTGGATGCAGCAACGCAGGTGGACAAAAGTGATATGGACATAGCTGCAAAACAATAAATTTAAATTAATTGAGTAATAAAATAAGGAGTCTGAAAGAAGAAAACCTACACATAAGACTGTTCTCATGCAACAGCAATACAAACATTAAGACGTGATAACAAAATAAAGCACTGTTATTGATTATTCTCTATTCTTTGTCACAATTATTTGTCTACCAGCCATGTTAGTGCATTTACAAAGATACAGCTTAATAGGTAAAAACTGGAATAAGAACTTCCAAATAGTCTTAAAAGCATTTACATACCTGGGGATGTTGAGTTAATATGTTGGGAAGCATGGCTTTCTTCATTGAATTCAACTGGTCAACTATCCCAGGAATTATTAAACTTGAAACCGCACATTTCAGTGGAAGATCCTTGTCTGCATAGCAGAGTATATCCAAAGCAAAGTCAACAACTACAAGTCTGACTTCTTCAGATGCTGAAAATACGTCAAAGTTCCACATCAATTAGCCAACACAGAAACCCCACAGGTGAACTGCAATTAGAAACATATAAACTATTGAAAGAATATGCATAGCATGATGGAAGAAGAGAAAATACCAGGAATGAATTCTGCAACAGGTGCTGTGGTTTGTTGAGGCTTTCCTGATTTATTAAGTAAAACACTTACTTTGATTATATCTGCATTCTAAGCAAGAAAACTTTTCAGAAAATTTTGAATTTTCGGCATGATCATAATTGGCAGCAGTGGTAACGTGAGTAACCCTAGGGAAAACTAAAACTACTAAAATCAATAATAAAAACATAAGCTTTACCTCTGGATAAAACAATGCTGGAGAAGATTTATTTCCGAAACAAAAGCTCGCGCAAGTCAAAGTTACCCCATCACCATCTTGATTAGCTTTCTCATCCACAAGCTTGACATCCCACAAACTTTCCTCAAAATCCAATTCTGCAGATCTTAAAAGGACAGGTTCACACATTTCAATAGAGGCTTTACTCAACCTTTCAAAAACGTAAGCTGCTCTCGAATGTCTCAACTCTTCAATCACTCCCTCAATTGCATTCAAAAATTTCTTCTTTGCATCTACAACACGTGAACACCATAACAAACACACATCAAACATATACACACAAACACACTTCTAACTATTTCTACAAAAGTAAATGCATAAATCCTAAGCAAACACACTCCTAACCTTCAGAACTGTTTGGCACAACATAAACTGGTAAGCGAATCGGAAGCTCACACCGAAGCAAACAACCTCTTTCCCAAATGCGCCTTTGCGGATTGTCCTCATAAACAACACAACTAACACGCTCCACATTCACGGAATTCCCATTCTTCGACACAAAATACCGAATCTCACCACCATTCAACTCTGCCACCGCCCCAATTAGATTCTCCAACTCACTTCCACCATAAACAATGTTTCGCAACAGACGAGTAGCATCAATTGCTTTGCAAACACTAGTATCCAAATCTTCATTCCCAATTACTAACGCTCCAATCACTTCAAACCCTCTCAACAACAATCCTCGAATTTCCTCTACAAATTCATTAAAAAACAGTTTAACATTGCTAATTTTCATTAACAAAAATTGAACAAGAGTGGCAGTTAAATACGAATAGAACTATTGTTCTACGAGAGTGAAATTCAAATGTAGCGAATGAACCATACAAGGAACTAGAATGATACAAATTCAGTGGCAAGAACACCAAAACGACAGCGTTTAAATAAAAAAATGTGAGAGAAAGAAGGGGGAGAGACCTGATTCATTAAGGATGAAATGGGGAGATGAAGAGTTGTGGATAGATTTGAGAGAGGCAATGATAGTGAGAGGAGGTAGAAATGGAGATCCGATTATCCAATGGAAGGCGGGTTCGTTTGAAGTAACTAACCGCTTCGCACAACACAGAGTTATAGTCCGTTCCATTCTCTTCTCCATTTGCTTCTGTTTTCTTGTTTTCGCTTTATAGAATGATTAACGTTTCCGGTAACTGCTTTAAGTGGCCTTATTATGGGCCGAATTTTGGGCCCATCACTAAACGACGTCGTATTCAATAGAAAACTGCTTCTAAATAGTCTGTGGAGAATCCTGCAAGTATCTAAACGCATGGCAATATGACATTCAAGTAGACAGCATTCTGCTCGTAATGAACAAGAATGAAGTAATTAATTCTGCGCAATCAGTGCTTAATTCGCTTCGTCATCGTTAACTATACATTTTGCCTTTTTTTAATCTCTTTCTAGCTAGAAAGGCTCAAGAATACAACTGTGACAGACAAAAATGGTCAATGTACTACAACCAGCATCAATGAAGCTTCACAACAACCACCAACAATATCAGTCTCATATGTTGCAGAGCTACTTGGCAGAGGCACATGGAAGCATTCGTCCGACCAATGGTGACCGTCGATTTTCGTGAGTCAATTGCCATGCCTGCAATATCAAGATACCTTGTTACATCATTCAGGACATCGTGCAACCAAGCCTGCAACATTTTTTACGATTAACTGTGTGTAAATTCAACAGCAGTTTATTTCTTTACCTTGCTCATTGGAAATGTAGGTGTTCTCCAACACAGCGAGCCTGAGTTCTCCCTGAGCCTGCAACAAAATGTTTCATTAAGAGAGTTTACAAATGCTTCAGTAAGAGAGGATAGCTTTGCTTACCCATCTTCACAATTGGATCTGTTGCTGTTAAAAACATATGCATCATTTGGAACAATGTGTGTTTGAAAACAATTTTCTCGAGGACTAGACGATGCGAGTTTGTTTTCTGGTTGCTGGTCTGTACTGATCATGGGAGAAGTTGCTGATGACAATAACTTCTTTTGGAGCCTAAATACCCTAGGAAAACAGTTTGGCTGATCATCTGTTTCTTGACCAGACAAAACTTCAATTAGGTTTGTTCCCTCTTTGTTTGTTGAATTCACTTCATAACCAGGAGTTTTTGAAGCATCATTTAGTAATGATCTGCGAGATGAAACAGTCCCTATACTCAACACATTCCCTTTGTTGTTCCTCAAAGCTGTTATCACTTCTACTTTGTGGCAACAGTTATGTTGAGGTCCACAATCTGATTTACAAGTTAGAATGGTTCTGTCCGTAATCATAGGTATTTCAGAAGCTCGATCTGAATAGTTAGACTCGCTTCCCAATCCCATATAGGACTGTGATCTCCTATGAATTCTTCGAGAACAATTAAAAAAACTGAACGAAAGCTTCCTCTGTCCGGTACACTTAGATGCAGGAGCACAAATGACAAGATTGATCCGGATTTCTACGTTACAACCCAGAATAGACTGCAAAGAACTTGCAATGACCTTCCAAGATTTCTCAGCTCTCGAGGCATAGTCAGGGCGGTGGAATACCAACTCGGCCACTGCCAGATCTGCAAATGTCAACAATTTTTGTCATTGGTTGGTTGAGACAGATAAAGAGATACCCAGAGGAGCCTCAACAAATGAGCAAAACATGTCACAAGCGACAGAGTTTTTTGGTGCTAGAACATTGGCAATTCATTAATGTCCACGCAGCTTCTTATATATAACCCTTTTACACTTTCTGTAACAAAGTAGTAGCCATGAAGAGACACAATATGCACATACCTTGGTTGAAACAAATAGAAGCCAGCTTTCCTTGTTTTCTCAAAAAATTCTTGAGAGAATTTGATTGACATAGTTCCGTGGCTCTCTTCCATATGATTTCCAGCGTTGTATTACAGTCGCCATGGTTCGCTGACATATGAGACTTGTTCTCCCCTAATGCACAAGGAGTTAGATGATTCAAGCTCTCTCCTGTGGATGATGTGCTGCAAAAGTCACCTTCTGCATTCAAAACAAAGGAAATTATGAATAAAAGGACCCCTACAAAATACGCCACGAGACAGAAATAACACATAGCATCAGTCATTATGAAATAACAAAACACCTTTATCTTGAGCATGTCTGAAAGACGACTTCGAAATGTTTCCATCCAGGGAAGACAATTCTAGAGAGCTTAGCTGTAGAAGAGCAACAGTGAGCCATGTGCACTGATTTTTCGATGTTCTTAATTGTTTTTCAGTTTCAGAGAGTATTTTCAAAGCATGACTCAACCTCTGCATGTCTGCTTCAGCTGTTAAACAAACCATATAAGCTATTAGAATATCGAGAATTATCACCAATGAATGTAACGGCCATATGTTTTAAAATTTACTCACAAGAATGCCTCCTATAGAACTTTTGTCTGACTTCAGAATCTTCTTCATGACATTTCATAGCAAGTATGTCCATTATAAGGTTTGCAAGCTGAGATACAAGTTGCATAGGATCAATTCTAGAACTCATCAATTCCCTGGCTTTTATAACTGTATTTGAAGTGTCAGACGACAAAGCCAAGTCCAGCAAATCAAGCAATTCGTCATCAGAAACAACTCCAATCTGCAGAACAGAGATTCAAAGTTAAAACTTAATGAAAGGAGTGCAAGATAAAAAATGTAGAGACCATAGCTGAGTTCGCACCAGTTCATAGGCTAATGTCATTGTGATCTTTTTACCAAGTAAACTCAACTGATCAAGCATTATTTCTGCATCCCTAAGTGAACCATTTGATTTGGAAGCAATGAACTCTAGCGCGACCTGATCGAACTCCAGACCCTCGTTGCTACAAATATTTGCAAGTCTATATGCTATATCAGTGTCTTTAAGTTTTGGAAAATAGTATCTTTGTGACTGAGTTGCAGCAGTTCTGGGAAGCTTATTCAGGTCAGGAGTGATCATCAGAAAAACAACATGTTTAGCGAAGTTGTCCAGGCAATTCAAAAGGTTTGCCCAAGTCTCTCCATGCAATAACTGACACTCATCAACAATAAAAATCTTGAACCGTGACGAAAATGGGGGAATAGCAACATCCTTAATGAGGGACCTAATCCTTTCTGTCCGATTAATTCTGACAGAATCAACTTCTTTAATGTCCCTACTTCTTCCAGAAAAGAAGGCAACACATTCTCGGCATGAACCGCAAGGCTTATACTCCTCAAGTGAGAGGCAATTCAATGCAGCTGCAAATACCCTTGAGGCAGAGGTCTTTCCAGTGCCGCGGGGACCATGGAAGAGATAAAGGGAAGCTATTCTTCCTCTAGAAATGGCACCCAAGAGAGATTTAGATACTACATTTTGTCCCACCAAGTCATCAAAAGATTTAGGCCTGAATTTCTGATTCAAACTTCTTGGAGTTTCTCTATTAATGTGCTTCCAACTCCCCTGCCTATAAGGAGTTAAATCAGCCATGTGCTTAGACAACAAAGGATAACCTTCTGTATCCGAATACGAATTCGTTTCTCTGAATCTTGGAGTTCTAGTCCAGCAGCAGCTTATTCCACATCCACTGTCATTTTGACCATCGAAATCTGCATCATCATTTGCAAATAATGATGCACTCCGACTTGATAATGTATCACTCAAAGATAGGCATGGACTACCTATACGACCGTGAACATCAGCCATCGTCCCAGATGGTTTAACTTGGTTTCTGGATCTTGGCAAAAATTGATCGACCCTTTCCACCTGTGATAATCTCGCATCGAGTTCATTTGTCAAATCCATGTCCTCCAAGCATTTATTGGAAGGTGGCAAACATGTAAGGTCCAGTTCTTTATTACCATGATTGCCGCAACATCTTTTACTCATCTGCTTGTTTCCACGATCATTCTCTGCATTTAATCCAAAATTCTCAAATTCAAAGTCATCTTCCTTGGCAGTTCCAAGAGGAACATCGGCATTATCTATAACGCCTAAATTCTCGCACAAAACTAAGCTAGTGTTGGGATTTTTTGCAGCACTATGCAACTCAAAACCATCAACATTCTCCTTAGTCGGTTCACTAACACCAGAACCAATCAATCTGGAATCAACATTATGATCAGAACCACCTTCTTGGTAACCATTCAAAAACCTAAGCGAAATCTCATTAGTAGAATTACTTTCCCAATTGGCATTCTCAAGCAAAGCAGAGAACTTGCTCATAGAATTCGTTGATGGATCCCTAAGAGACCGCACTCTTCTAAGAGCTATAAGAGTTCTAGAAATGGGTAAATCAACCGAATGTCTCCTCCCATCCGCCATTTTAAACCCTCAACACTTAACTTCACCAAAAGAAACTTATTTTCACACTTCAAATCCCGAATTTCACACCTAAAAGGCCCCGCATTCCCTGTAACAAATATCATACACGTTATCATCACACAAGTCATAAATTTTCACACAAGCCATTAATGAAGGAAGATTTAAAAGAACTGCATTTTATTCTTTTGATTAACATTCACCAGAAAAAGAACCATTACAGTATAACAAAAACATTATTTCAGTCAAAATATATAAACTGTACCCAAAAAAAAAGTACAAACAATATACATTACAAAGAGCACACTTGAAGAGAACAAAACAGCCATCATTTTCTTCAACAAAAAAATACACCTGAGCAACAGTTGGACACTTCTTCAGAGAAGAAATTCAAACATAAAACATTAAAAAACCCAACAATACGACGTAAAACACACACAAACAATATTAAATGACAACACAAAAAACAAAGCCGAACCTGCAAACGGAAATGTACAAAATTCCAGCTTCGAACTTAACAAACAAGTTTGAAAAAACAACACCAAGTAGCGTATAAAGTGGTCAAACGCATTATAAAAACAAAACCCGTTTGGATATTTGAACTTCAACGCATAAAAACAAGCATTACATGACAAACATAAGGAAGAAAGATGAAGAAACAAAGAAGAGGGTATACGGAAATGGAAAAGATAGAATATGGATGTAGCAGGATAGGGGGAGAAAAAGAGGCGTGTAGTATTGGAGTGGCAAAGTGGTAAATGCAATGAATGAAGGAGGGCAATGCCATTTGTAAATGTACAGAGTTTTGCAGAGAGGGAGGTGGTCTCGGCCAGTGAGCCTGACGCTTTTGGGGTAGTTTTGTAATTTAAAGGGGAAATAGGATGTTTCAGTTATGTTTTGGATTGGTAGCTTACAAAAGCTGTTTGCAGTGGTCCTCTTCGATGAGTTCTTGTCTGAAACTTTCACTTCTTCACGTGTGTTTCACGCTCTACTTGCAAATAATAAAATATAACGGCGTATTATAAAGAATTTAATGAATGAATAGAGAATATTAAAAAAATAAACGAATTAAAAATAATAAAAAATATACGAAAAAAATATTGTTATAAAAAAATATACTGTTAAAAAAATAATTTAAAGAATAAAAATGTTAAAGAGATGATTTCCTTAAAAAGTTATATCATGAAGTCATTAAAAATATATAAATTAAAAAGTTTACACCATAGATTTTTGAACATGTAGTAATGATTAAAATTTATTGTTGTTATTGTTTTTGTTATGAATATTGTGAAAAGTGCTTCCCGATAATTATTAATATATTATTCATTGAAAGCAAATTAATTAATCTTGAGCAATCATTAAAACATATATAAAAAGATATTATTTTGAATTCGACACAAATAAATAATTATGTATTTATTTTATTTGGATAAATGTTCGACTAAATCAGTCGGTATTTTCCATTAACGTGCATTGAAAATTTTTTAGTATCCAAAATTGGAAACATCCAATAACTTTCTTTGGAAATTCTCCGGAACGGTTATTGCAAATTTTCCAGACAAATATTGTCACAAATTATTTTTTCGACAAAAATATTACTCCGTCAGGAAATCACATACAATTTCCATAGAAAAATTTAATTCGGACAACCATTTTGCCGATAATCCTTTTCTGACGATTTTCGTTGAAAACCTCGAGTTGTTTTCACCCTTTTTTCTTGTAGCAAATCAACCAAATTTTGATTAGCTTGAATCCATAGTGATTAAAAAACAAAAACATATTGTGATGGAAGATTTTATGTTCTTACTGTAGTGTTTATATATGGTTCCAAATTTAATACACAAATCCTGATTCAACGTGTACGAACAATTGAAAGGGGAAAAGAAATGCGTACGACTGTACTTATCATGGGCATTTATAGTCTGCGATAAAAAAATGAATGGAAATTGAGGGAGGAGCGTGGACATTAAAACCTGAGCCATCTTGATGAGGAGACCGTATCTGGAAAGAAGCTGTTCTGAACAGCGAAGAAGACGAGTGAAAGTTAAACCAAAAAGGCGAGGAGACTATAACATGTAACTATGAACCATCAAACTCAACCTCATGGTCCACTTTTTTTTTTTTTTTTTTTTGAAATCTCATGGTCCACTTTTAGTAAACCCCTCTTTTCAGTTTCTCCTCCAACTTGTTTCATAACCACAACTCCGTTAAGTTACCACCAAGCACGCAGATTAACTGGTGTGGGGTTGTTCTAGCTTAACTAGAGATCTCGAATTTGAGTCTTGGTTATGCAGCTACATTAAAACTTGGTTGGAAGAGTTTTCCCGTCCTTGTGGTCCTGTCCGACTCGAACGAATATTAGTCTGGAGTGGTGGTTCAGACCAAAAAAACCTCAATACAGCTACTGTACAATCTAAGCTCCCAGATTTACTCTTTCCCAATTCCCTCATAACTTTTTGTTCTTTGTTTTTTTTATAAAATTTCATGATAGGAGCTGGATTAGTCTACAAATTAAAGACAGGGAGTCTCAAAAGATCTCACAAACCAGCAAGTCAGAACCTGTATGTCTCCCCTAAGTGTTGCTACGAAACCAATGATTTAATATCACATTCTAAGTGTACTGATTGACCTCTTTTACAGCTAAATCTACGAACAAAAAGGAAACTTTTTGGTCTCTGTTGAAGCGGACAATTACGAGTGCTGAGTTGAAGCCAAGGCATGCATGTGTAATGGTGTAACTTTCATTTTTTGAACAGTGAGTTATGGAAGGTGCTTACATTTAGCAACGGTTATTCACGAATTTGTCATCACTTTGTTTCTGAAAAGTTTGGCATCTCAAACAGCTTTTAACCTTAAACTAGCAAAATGCCCGTGCTATGCACGGTTAATATTATAATAAAATTTATTAATTAAAAATATAATTAATTTTTATTTTTAAAATAGTATAATTTTTTAGATTGAAAAAATTAAAAATAAATTTCATAATTATAATTTTAATTAATTTCCAATTTTATCATACCTTTAATTTAAAATTTTAAATTAATTTTTTCATTATTTTATTTAAAGTCATAGTTTGTCAATTTTAGTATAAATATAATTACAAAATCATTCATGAGATCAATTTTTAAGTATGCAATAAATATTACTATGAGAATAA